>JAMKCH010002129.1:0-38675 GCA_023653785.1 Ophioderma brevispina | reverse complement strand
GACGGAGTTGGTTTGCATTCTGATTTGTGTGCAAACACTGTTGAAAACGTCCAATACCGAATAGCAAGATGAAAATAAAAGGTATAAAAATTTCCGTCAAACATTCAGTGGATGTTCATGACCAGTTTAAAAAACTTACTCGCTATAGTATTTACAATACACTTTGTTTGTCCATAAGGAAATTGTTAGAATCCAACATGCCGTTTTAATGTATGTCCTTACATGCCAATCCGGCTTACACTATGAGCTACGTTTGTAAAATCTCAATTCCCTTGACAGTTCAGTTATCTTCCATTCACTGGTGTATTTAGAAATACACCCCTGGTTGGGGTATATATGATACCCAGATCACAAAAGGTCGTTCATGTCAATGATGTACAAAACAACCCACTGAAATGTGTCCTTGGTGGATGAGCATATGTAACTCATAGTGTTATTTTGTTTTATGCTGACACTTAAGTTTCTTATATTAAAACAAAATTTCCAACCTTAAAGAAAAAATGTATCATTCAATTTATGATAGAAGCATTTATGTGAGGTAAATTTTAAAATTGGTTTTCAGGCATTAGGTGACCAATGTTATGCACGTAGAGTATTGTATCACTGAATATTCTGTGTTGGATTCACCAGAGATGTATGCTTTAATTATTTTGTAGGTTTGCGGATGTACTATAAGATTGGGGGGATTTCCATGTTTATTAAAATATGGATAATTTATTACAAAATACGGAGTTGCATTTATCTTAGCTTCCACAATACGGGACTAGCGTACATAGCCTTCAATACCAAATATACTGGGCCATCAAACAAATTACACATGCACAAATTGAATGATTAAAATCCAACTTTGGATGGTTGGACTATCGAAGATTCAAAATTCCCATTTCAATCTTCCAAGAGGAATGATTATGGATTTCAAAATCTCTGATTCTACCCTTTTAAGGTGCAAACAAGAGATTTTGAAGCACCCAAATTGTGTTCATGATGGTAATGGTAAATTGGCTACAGAAATGTCCTTACAAGAGAAAAAAGGGTGATTTTGATTTGTATATTTAAAATAAAAACATGTTATGTTGATATTTGAATTTCGTATATGCTCTATACGAAATTAGAATTCACAAATTTGGACACAAAGAAAAACATTTCGCTTCATCCTTTAGATGATATTTTTGAGGAAAGCTTTACATCAGGGCAAAAATTAGTAATTTAGGAATTTTTAGGGACACCTAATATTGTGAAATCTTCGTTGACACCTTTAAAGGGTTCCGTCCACCCCACTCCTAAGCCTCGCCACCCCCACCAATAAAACCTGATGTTTTGGTGTCACTGAAGGGCTTATTTCTAATTCATCTGCAAAAATATTTGGCTGAAACTCTGCTGAGCATTAATATGGCTTGTTTACGTAACCGGAAGTTATTTTAGAGAACCTGTTTGCATTGTACCAAAACACTATGCTATGTTATAAAGTACATTGGATTCAAATTGAAATTTTGGAATTATAGGTATTAGGTATGTTAATGATGGCTTTCACTACAAAACACCAGACAAATTGTAATTGGGTAGGGGCAACATTAAAGCAATATTAGCACATTTTTTGAGAGCGCCCCCAATTTTCAAATTTGATATTTTTGCACAGCTATGTTGGTAATTGTATAGAAAAATACACCATGCAAACGAGAATGCTAAACAATGCGGATTTATACATAAATGAGCGATTTTGTGTTTCCTACATTACAATCGGGATCCTAGATGTACTTTAACGGCAGAGATGGACAAATGCAAGTTTATGTCCGTCCATGATGAAATAGGGCCACCTCAAGAGAAAATGACCTCTAACTGGACTTGCATTGAACCAATTTTTTTCAAACAAATATAGATGAGGAGTTCGTTCGTAGCTAGGACATCGCGCTATTCCCGGCTATTTTCATATTGGAAGCCGTTTCCAGCAGCCGTTTGAATTATTATCGGGATCCCGATATTAATTATTCTAGTTACAAAATTCCTCGTTTGCGACACTATAGACTGTGTAGAGCTTAACCATTTCACAGGTTATAGTTTACTATCCAGTTACCATATGCACCGTGTAAAATTCTCAATTTTTTGAAAAATTGGGGGGCTCTTCAAAAAAATTTGCCAATATTGGCTTTAGTGAAATATTTAGTAGTTTAGTAGTAGTAAATCACAGTTTTAAAATCCGGTTTTTGTCACGTGAACGAGGTTGGCCGGATTCACCTCACACTCCCGCCGCAGACTTCCCTCACTCCCTCCTTCCACTTCACCCAATTCAAATGCATCATACATCCATCAACCCAACCCTCCTACTCTCTCCTCTACTTTCTTCCTCTTCTTCCAAGTCTTCTTTGGACATCCTCTCCTCCTCAAACCTCCCACCTCAAACTCAAAAGCCCTTCTTAAAACATGCCCGTCATCCTTCCTCAGCACGCACCCATACCAACGTACACTATTCGCCTTCATCACAGTCCATCACTTCTTCCAAACCCAACATCTGCATCAAGTCCTCAGTCTTCTTCCTATCCATCAACTTCACACCACACATTGCTCTCATCATTGCTCTCTCTCTGTCCTCCTCAGAATCCCCATCTCATTTTTGCTCAGACACCATGTCTCACTCCCATATAGCATTACTGATCTTACACAGCTCTTATACACCATACCTTTCATCTTCAAAGGATATCTTTTCCCTTGCAACAACTCCCCACATTCCCTAAATTTCACCCACCCATTCCTCACTCAAAACGGTTTGAAATATATAGCGCGAAAGTTTACAGATGGGGTTCGGGGATGAAGGCCATTCTGTCCAGATGAAAAATTAATAGACAAAACTGGTCATCCCCCTTTAAGATGAAAACTTTATATGGTTAAATCGAGTCACCCCCCTTAATTATCAGGGAATCTACAACCTTGGTTAAATCCTTCTCCCTCCCCATGCCAAATCTACAAATACCTAACGCAGTTATTTCCAATGGGTATCAGCGCTCCAAAGCGTACTATAGAATTCTGCGCAGTCATGTAGGTTGCATAGGCCACGAACAACCCGCTGCCTGCTCCTGTGTCGTAGGCCACCTGAGTAAATGCATCAGTCCACAGCCGAGTTTCTTCTAGCTCACCTGATTGGGATATAAACTAGGAATCAAAATGGCTGCCAAAAACTAATCAAAATGGGTGCCAAAACTAGCAATCTAACCCAGGAACATGCTATGTGCAATGATTCTCACTGAGACACCGAGACCCGAGTTGAAGCTATCAAAAAGTTCATGACCTGTGATGTAAGCAACTCCCAAGATGGCTCTCTTCATGTGCTAAATGATGTTTCTTTGTTTCCTCTTCATATTCACCAAGTTTTTACAATGCTTGACATTGAATTGTCCCAAATCGAAACGCATAACATAGCAGTGAAGTGCCAAGCTTGTCATTTCATGCGGTGATTTTTAAGACTTGAAATTTTTTAATATGCCAAAGATTGTGTAACAATTCACCAGGCATATTCTCAGCTCAACATCCATTTTCTTGACTGACTCGGTGATGGCCAGTGATGCAGTACTAAGCCAGATCATACAGAAATATCTGTGCTTAATTCCACTAAAAACAAAGGTACATTTACCTGGATGATGTTATAACTAAGCATGTAACAATTGTCACTATAAATCTATGTGCAAGTTCAATATGTGTTTACACATTAACATGTACAATGTATGCATGTGCATGTAAGCATGTACATGTGCATGTATACATGTGCATGTATGCATGTGCATGTATGCATGTGCATGTATGCATGTGCATGTATATATGTGCATGTATGTATGTGCATGTATGTGCATGTATGTATGTGCATGTATACATGTGCATGTATACATGTGCATGTGTGCATGTGCATGGTAAAAATGACAGATGAACCTAAATAATTCTCAGATGCTACATATGAATGTGTTACAGGCATTGATGAACACTCAACAAGTTAGGCATTGGTGAACACTCAAAAAGTTAGGCATTTGTGAATTCTTGATAAGTTGACTGACAATTTGCAGACGTTTCTGTTTCATTTTTTGCAAAAAATGGCTTGCAATGTTTGAAACAAATGGTGACAAAAAAAATAAAAATCCTTTGGTATACTATATTTTTCTTTTCAATCCTTATGTGTACTGGCTGCACAGGGGAAAGAGAAAGAAAACGTTGCTCAATTAGAGTAACACTTATAGTATTTTAGTTAAATTTTACTTCATGCTTCTTCTATCGTCCTAACAATTACCTTTTTTTTCTTGTAAGATGAGTATTTACTATGAACACTTTGCAATGTGTACATTGTATGTGAATGTGACACTATAGTGAATGAATGCAGAAGGCTGATACATAGGAATGAAACAAATCAAAGCAGAATGATGATGGAATAAACTAAAGAAACAAAAATTGACCTTTGACCATTGACCTTTTAACAATGGAGTGAAGTCACCACTGACCTTTTCCTTTTGAAAGGCTTCACTGATGGTAATGTGACAGTGTGGTTATAAATGTCAGTTAAGCATGTTTGATGGTTGACCTTTGACCATTGACCTTGCAACCACAGATCAGAGTGGAGTTACCACTGACCTCTTGAAAGCCTTCATTGTTGGCAATGTAAGAGTGCGATTATAAATGTAAGTTGGGCAGGTTTGATAATTGACCTTTGACCACTGACCCTGTGGATCAACACCACTGGCGAGTGCCAAATTGTGTAAAACGTTTTTCTATGGAGTGTGAACTGCGCACTATGATGAGATTGCGATTTATTCCGTATTGAAATATGTGTTTACACAATTTGGCACTCGACCCCTCTCAACATACATTTTTAAATGCTTTCGCTGCTGCCAATATGATGATATGGTTATAATTGTCATTTGTGCATGTTCAGATTTGATCTTATTTTGACTTCTGCCAACTAAACCACAGGTCACAAAAAGAGGTCGCCAATGAGGTGGTTTTAAGGCAATTTCAGCTTGTTTAGAATTGAACCTCAATTTGACCCCCAAATAACCACTTACTGACCACTGATAACGAATCTGAGATTTGGGAATATCACACCATAACATAGGCCCAGTAGCTATCTTGGACCCTGAGGTCACAGCAATGGGTGGCTGAAGGTTTTGACACATTTGGCTCCCTGCTGACCTTGACCTTTGGTGTCTAGATCACAAAGGTCATAGCTAAGGGTCATGAGCCATACTCATCCAGTATGGCCAAGGTTGGTGAAAGCATTTTATGAGTTATGCTGAAAAAAAAGAACTTAGTTGCAGATGAAAGAGAAGGAAGATTATGGGAAATACGAAAATAAGGACAAATGGAACAGACAATGAAAATGAAAGAAAGGAAACAGGAAAGGAAGGAGAAAGGAAGAGGACAGAGTGAAGTAATGGGGGAGAAAGGAAACTATATAAATATACAAAGAACAATGAATACAAAAAACAATGGAAGTTAATCCCCTGAGGTCTACTGGCAGATTTGATGTATATTTAGCCAATCAGAAACATGCTAAGAAAAAGGTTTAAGGTTGGTAAAGAATGTCTATTTTGATTGGTTACTCAGAGGATGCATCATGTCAAATGATATGTATGAGCCAATCAGAGACGCTGTATGAAATGTGTTAGACCTCAAGGGTTGGTTACTCAGAGGATGCATTATGTGAAATGATATGTATGAGCCAATCAGAGACGCTGTATGAAATGTGTTAGACCTCAAGGGTTTAATGTTGGTAGCAGCTATCAATGAATACATGATGCATGTACCTAATCAAATTGTTGCACATAGGGATGATTGTAGCAAGGCGCACGACCCCATGCTCAGCCGTCATGAAGGTAGAGTAACTGAGGAACAGGCCTAGCCCAGCTCCCGTATCAATTGAAATCTGACGAGCAGCATCAGTCCAAAGAAGTGGATGTTTTAGTTTAGCTAGAAAGTGATGGACAATGCATAGGAGTTAAGTAGTATTGATGTTTGTGTGTATGACAAGACAATGACATGAATGCTGCTCAGTGCCTGCATGGGATGAAATCTACAATGCACAACCATTAGTTACTGGTAGGCAATAACTGGCATCCCACAATGCATAGGAGTTAAGTAGTATTGATATGTGTGTATGACAAGACAATGACATGAATGCTGCTCAGTGCCTGCATGGGATGAAATCTACAATGCACAACCATTAGTTACTGGTAGGCAATAACAGGCATGATTCCACAAATTCTTTCATGTAATGTTGATGTGAAAATGATGGATACATATGTAGGTGGTGATACAAATTGTTTTGATGTACGAGCCAAATCAGTAGACTAACAAAACAGTGTACTTGCAAGGTAAACATATATGTTCTACCATACATGATTCCCGTACTGCAGAATTCCGCATGCCTAAAGATGCGTTCCACAACACAAGTTAAAACCTTTACTGGGACCCATGCTAGGCAATTTCCTGGGCCTTGCACACCAAGGACTTTAGCGATAAAGATTGGCAATTACTGACCTCCCGTCGGCAAACTTGTGTGGGCAGACCAGCTGATATTGGGTTGCAGTTTCATTGAAAAACAGCCTAGAGGCAAGACATTAGGTCTGAAAATCAAGGGCAGGTTCTGGCCAGAATTGGCTATATCTCGCTAGCTTCAGCAATCGTTCAACATCACTGCACTAAAACAATGAAATTGCTGAAGTGAATCTGGGCTAGAAGTAGCCCAAAGTCCGGCAAAGGGTTAATTTCTGCAAGCAAGCTCTATAATCCCCAATACATTAAACCCAAACACAATTCAACAAAATCATGCCATTCACATTAGTTTCATAGCATCAAGGCACAATGCCCATCTTCAAATATCTCTAAAAAATATAAACCTGTAACTCAACAGGTGCCCTCCCACCATTGTCACAAGAATGCTACACTCCTGATGGGAGTTTCCATAACCTGACCCATCTGACACTTTTTTCTGACACACCTATGAATTTGGAAACCTTAACAGAATAAACCTGTGCTTTATTCCGTGAAGGGTTTCCGAATTCATAAGCATGTCAAAAAAGGGTGTCAGATGGGTCAGGTTACGGAAACTCCCACCCCTGACAATCCATGTGTACCCCACATAAATGCAATCTTACAAACATAACAATGAGTTGAAATATATATGTGACCCTATCAATGCAAACCCAGCAAAAGTCACAAAGTACAATCTCATGATGTCAAAGCTGCTATTGTAATTTTACCAAAATTTTAACTCTGCAGCCACACGTCTGAATTAGATTATTTGTTTTCACCAAAATAATTAGGATAAAGTATTCTACATTTTGTTTTCATACTTTCTGACTTTTGCCAGTTCTTGTCACGATGGGTCACATGGGATAACAACAAAAAAATACAAATGGATTTACTGATAATTATTATGTTAGAAGTAGTGATGGCCGATCCAGCCCCAGATCGGTACTGCCGATCTCCGATCATAAAATTGTTGAATCGGACCGATCAGATCCCGATTCAGATTATATTTGTAAATTAGAAATCGTGCCAAAATCGCAATGAAATTCACACTAACCTATCACCATTTACCCTCTCACGATTTGAAACAATATTCCTGTGACAGTCTATGGATATTTTACGTCAAAACGGTGCTCGATCTTCACTTCCCCTCAGCCATGTCATTTGTTCGGCAATAACAACGGTTTTCTGTTATGTTTTGAGTTAGCGTGCTAGTGTATCAATCAATATTTAACCCCCCTGTGCACTATTATTTTACAATCATGGCACTTGGCACTCGTGTGCTGACAGGTCCTACTCAGCGCCGTTGTGCCTGCTCACTGAGGTGTTTTACAGCTAACTGGAATTTTGTGATCAAAGTATGTTTGAATGTTACATTTGTGGATTGAAGCTCTGTTTTTCTTTTATAATGTTGAAGAGTTAAATTTATCAAAGAGCAAAACATGAATTTTAAGAAACAATTGACCAGCATTTTACATATCCTGATGACTTACATATGAGAAAACACACATGGAGTCTCTTTTCAGCTATACAATGGCTTGCAATGACTACTTGTGACGCATGCTCATTTCCTCTTAGATGTTGATGGAATTCCAATTTATTTTGGAGATCTTCACCAGCAGGAAAACCTCCCGTTCAGAGTATTGCGTAAATATGCAAAGTAATATAAATTATCTAAGGTACAACAACAGGTTTCTTGCGGTAAATGATGGCAGCGCTTTACCCGACATAATTTATATTCACATAAAAAATATATGGTACGCTTTAAAAATCTGTGTATTTTATAACTTTGGGCTTTTAATTGTCAGTTTGGGAACGGTGAGGTAGATCGTAGCTGATGACTTTTCTCCCTCTCGTTCAAAGCCGATTCGAGCCCCCCCCCCCCCCCCCCCCCCCCCCCCCCCACCACCAAAAATCGGGCAGATTTCCGATCTGCCGATCAAGCTCGCCATCACAGTTAGAGAGAAACAACCAAAATAGTTAAGAGACAAGGATATGATTGGACCATATGTCAATTCCAATCGAATTCACAATATCAAATAAAACCACTAACACCACAGAATTCATTGACAGATCCAAAATATTTGCATACCTGGAAGATATGTTTTTTTTGATGCTTGAATGCATACAGCACACTTTTGAATAGTGCCCCCAATGTCCAAACAATTAGATTTTTGCACAGTGCATTGGTATTGGCTTGTAGATTATACCATGATGGTAAGCTCGAACTTGTCTCTTATCGCCAAAAGAATTTTGAAATTATGTATAATTAATTTGGATCCCATAATTATCAGTGCTGCTGGAAATGTCCCTCACTATGATATAGCCAGAGAAATAGCGCTATGTTGTGTCTATAACGCCCTCCATTAGTTGTGCCCTTTGGTTCAGGAAGTCCCGTTCGAGGGCATTTTCATGAGGGGGCATTGACGATGAATTGGAATATTTGTTAAACCACTCACACCTTTTAATATATGCCCTCAGTTTACCTTAGTCTTTATCGTGACCATATTTGGAACAATCATGGAGATTAAATAAAGGCTGACCAGAGAGTCCAATGAGGGTGCCCTCATTTCAAAGAATCATGTTTTTGCATATACATAATGCTTGTCCATGTACTATATATCTCCGTCCGGAATTCTGTTATACCGTAGCTTATGGCACATACTACTGTACATAAATGTGTGCTGCATCAAAACGAAAGACCGGATTCATCTCCAAACTTTGGGGATTGTGCATTTTATGTTCAACTTGTTCTACTTGACCTATTTTTAATTATTACAAACCAAAAAATTAGATTTCATTCAAAATCTCTGAGCAGCCTTTAACAAAGAATATTGCACTGTCCAAATGACACCAATCCCAGACCTGAACTATTAAAGTCCGACTCGAGATTTCGAATATTATTTTTTTGTGTAATATGAAATAGTCACTAGAAGAAAGAGGTATCCTAAAATGCACAATCCGAAATTTGAATGAATCGATTTTCCGTTTTGATGCAGTAAACTTTAATGTGTAGTCTTACGTCCCCTAGGATACTGTTGTATCACAAAAATTCCGATACGGATTTTATAACAAGTTGTATTTTCTATATGAAATTCATGTAGCGGCGCAATTTCCCACAGTGATAGTCTGGACAATCATTATGTACATCAAAAACACGATTTGTTTTGAAATAGATGGCAGGCCCTCTTCAGGAATCTCTGATTCGTCTTTAAGCATAGACTGGCCACCATTCGTGTGGCATAAATAATTCTCATAGTGGTTTCACGACAGGGGGAGTTGTGCCCGATCGGCTCGATTTGGGCATCTGGGATTTCCAAAGGGTTAGCTTATCCGCAATTTGTGGCGCTATCCTATTGATATCGAAATCGTCTATGGTCATTGTAACCCAGTGTCACCGCCTGTGCGATAATATGTCCTAAAGGCTAGAGGTGTGAGCTGGGGGTGTTCCCTAATACCACATAATTTCATCACAGAAAAAACAAATACGTGCATATTGTTTCCACAACATGAAGATAAAAATACCTAATGAGATTATTCCCCAGGGGAACATACAGCGTAAAGTACAATGCCATAATCTTAAGTTCATGTATGAGGAGTTAATGCCACAACATCCTTCCAGGCGCCTGTGTCGCACTGCATTCTGGCTTATGGCATCTTCCCAATGACGAGGGTCACTCACTGATCTACATATGAGGTCAATGTTCAAGAAAAACATGCAGACAACCAAATGTTAACAGAACATAACCTCGGTACCCCACTGTGCATGCTGCCTACTGAAAAATGCATATTTTCCTGCTTTGCCCTATGCCATCTGAGGTTTTTAAAATCCTTTGTGTAATTTCTAGATCTCAGCAGAGAAATATTGGAAAAATTGATGGAATAAATGTGTACTCATGCTTTGCCCAAGATTTCATAGAGAATACCCAAAATTTGTGAACCTTGGCGGCGCCAGACCTCTTTTTCTGGGGGGGGGTCAAACGGGGGGGGGGGCAAAGTGGAAATCTTGGTGGCAAATGAAGTTCTGGGGGGGCAAATATGAACTTTGGAAATTTGCAGCATTTTATGCCCCAAATCGCTGATTTTGGCCAATCACAAATTTTTGCCCCACATCCTTCATTTTCTTTCGACCAGGAGGGGCAAATGGGGGCGAAAGAAAAAAATTTGGGGGGGCAAATCCCCCATGCCCCCCCTGGCGCCGCCACTGTTGTGAATCTTTGTCCACTGACACCCCCATTTTTGAAAGAAATGATTCTGTTCAAACCTGTACCAGGTAGGAAGGCGCCCCTCCATGCACATAATCCGCTAACCCTAATTTTGGAAAAAGTTTTTTTTTTTTTTTTTTTTTTTTTTTTTTTTTTTTTTTTTTTTTTTAATTTTTTAGATTTTTTCAGAGAGAGAAGGTACCCGCTTAAATGTGCCTCCCCACCAGCAAAAATATTCAACTTTAGCAGCACTGAAAAGAACGTTCGCCCTGTCATTAACAAAGTTGAACCATACAGTAATGGTGAATCTAGCGAGCGGGCAGTCACTCTTAAAGAGTATAACTCTGATCAGGCGCGTATCAGGGAGGGGCGGAGGGGGCGCGCGCCTCCCGGTAATTCTGCGAAATCTTGCAAATTCACCCATTTTGGAAGCTTTGGACAAGTTCAGCCTTTCAGCCCCCGGTAATTTTGACGTTTTTCATCCTGGATCCGCCACTGCTTATACACTGCACCATCAAAATGAACAACAAACCTATGTTCGGTCAACTTACATGCAGTCTTTCAATCTTAAATTCTAAATTTACGACTATGAAAACTGAACTGCTTTATTTTTTTTAAATTACGCAGACAATATTTTTGTCTAGATATGCTCTGATTGTAATATGGATCCCTCCAAAATTTAGCTTACAATACCCGTTGACCCAGTCACACGCCTAGTCATTTGACAAGAGTGTGATGATTTTTCACAACTAATTTCGATGTGCCCCAAAGACGGAAGTTCACTGCCCATTCTAGCCAGCCCAGTTAGATACAAGCATTTTACACATCCACCACTTGATCATAACTACATCATGCCTTTTGGTATTTCCCCATATATATTATATATAATAAATATATGTTATAATACTACCTCAACTGCTGGAAAACAAGAAATTTTACATAGATTGTGTGCCATAAATGGACACTGCATGTGCATTCATATGTGTGGGTTCAGTAAGACTACAAGATTCAAAATGTGCATTGGGTAGGGGTTTCAGAGGTGTTTTTGACATCCCATAAGGCTTGCATGGTGCCTATACTGTACTGTACTAAATATTAGTACTTTGGGATAAAAAGTGTCCAAATGTAAGACCCCAGAAACATTCATGGACATGCTAAAATCCGTAAGTACCGAACTTGGGCTAACGTCCGTAAAGTCGGGTTTTAATGTGCTAAGAATAGGATTTTTTGGGATTGCACAGAACCCTTTGAGGTGAAATTTCTCAAATTTTTTATTTTTAATTAAAGTAAATTAAGCAACGTGTTTAAATTTTTTTTTTTTTTTTTTTTTTTTATGTTCACATAAATGATACACTGATGTAAGCATTTGAATACACAAGTACAATACATGTATCTGGGTGGGAGATGCGTGATCGTGTGGAGTTAGGGAGGGAGTAGGCGGTTGCTGCGATGTGAGGTGACCCCACCACCCCTTGTCGCGTGACACAACCGGATTTAAAACTTTGGTTTACTACCTAAAGGCCGGTTCAGCATGAAAATTTCACACCTGATGAAAAACCATTACTGAACTACTTCCACTCTTTGAAACGTTTGGCTGTTTACATGCTGTAAAAGCCGTAAGAGTTACTGGTAATCCCTTTGGCCTATTGCATATCGCCAATCAAAATCTGACATCCTGCCAGACTTTACTGTGTACAGCTTTTTGACACAATTGAATAGCATTCATGGCCTTTGGCCGTTTGTTATAGATATTGACTACGATTGCCAGATGACTAGCATGGTAACAATAGGCAATTAGTGAGCTTATCCCTATGTGCTTTCAAATATGATAATGCTGTAGTACTGTGAACATCCTTTGGAGTCATGTGGCAAGCCGTGGCACCTATTTAATATCAGTTACTACTCCTTGTTTTTACCGGATATAAACACTCAAATTGTTTTCAAATAACTAAATTAGATTTAGCTCATAGCTCTATGCAGTGGCGGCGATTTTTTATTTAGGCGATACTCAATACTTTTCTTGACACGAATTGGGTCTCAAAATTTGAGAACCAATGGAACCCTTCAAATAAAAAGAAAAACTATATGGATGCTATAGTGTTTTTTTCATTGTGTGAAGTTTGTTTTGAAGAGGAGTACATTGGAGTGGCAGTTGCCAGATGGATTAGCATTGTACAATAGCAATGAAATGTGATCTAATGCCAAAGACCCCATATTTAAAAAAAAAAAATTATCACTGTCACCCAAATACCCCTATTTTGGGGTGGGAATTTTGACAATTTCACCCAAAGACCTATTTTTTTGAAAATTTTGCTAAAATATCACCCAAAGACCCCATTTTGGGGGAAAATTTTGCAAATTTATCACTCGGAAACCCCTATTTTGGGGCAGTCTGGCTGTCTCCCAACCAGAAACCCCTATTTTTTTTTAGTCCACTGTCACTGAATGCCCCTGGGTTTGAAAGCGTGAGCCTTACATCCATATCCATTTCATATGTGAGTGCCCCCCCCTCCTGGGAGTAATGTTAACAATCTTTGGCTGTCTGTGGCAAGCCATGGCAAAAAAAAATATCGGTTACTTATCCTGTTTTTACAGAATGTAACACTCAAATTGTTTTCAAATTAGTGGAATTGATTGCAGTTAAGTGTTCATTTCTTTATAATTAAATATTTTCCTATGCCAAACTGGTCCTTTAATACAAACAACTTTACTTTTGGGTCCATTTGTGGCTCCATACAGCTAAATCAATAGGTATTAGTGTGCACTACCCAACAAGACCAGACTTTAAGATCTGTCTTTATTAAACCTAGCTTGATGAAGGTCAGAGTAGATACTGCCAATACATTAAAGGTGCATTTTGTAATTCCAGCACCTTCTGTTTTATTCATGGTTCACTAGCTAGATATCCTTGAGGAAAGCTCATTCACAAAATTTGAGTTGATCCCGATCTTGTGGTTTTGTGTTATGAGCAAATGCGCGTACAGAAAATACAAAATTGCAAATTTTTTTACAGATGCGACCAAATTAGCATGTGAGATTTGGTACACATGCATTACTAAGGCTAACGGTTCAGATGATATAAAAATCTCAACTTTTTTGAGGCAAGTCGGGGACGAGGTTGTGGATCACGAAATGCCCCTTTATAAGCTTGTTTTGTGTAACACTACTTTAAAGATCCGATCAAGTACATGTATCGCCACTGGACACACAATATCACATACATCAGTGAATATTCCTGATGGTCTCACTTTCCTCTTGAATGGGTATGTAGCTTATCTTTTAAAATATTGCTGGACTAATAGGGATCCAAAACTTGACAGCAACAAAGTCTACCCCCACTTCTCTGACTTAAACACTGATCTTGTTGGGTAATGGTGTTATATCATTAGCAACAACAGGAAAGTGCACCCAGGTTCCCACGAAGTCTTGGTCAAAATACCTAATAAGATTGTTCCCTATTGGAATCAGAGAAGCATATTGCACTATGGCATTGTCAGAATTCATGTACGTTGCATATGCTACGAAAAGTCCGCTGCCGCCGCCTGTGTCGAATGCGCTCTGGCTTAACACATCTACCCACAGCCGGGCATCGCTCAACTTCTCTATAATATGAGGTGAAAAAGTGAAAGACATGCAGATGTTCAAAGTGTGTGATGAAAAAAAACACTGCACATATGCACATGCATGTACAATTAGAAGTGCAATGCCATTGTGCTTAAGAAATAAAAAAAAGTTTGACTGAAAAAACGGGAAGAACGGTAGCAAAATGCATATAATTCTCAATTGACCAGTGCAAAATGCAGGATTTTTTAATTGCACCTTTGCTCACGTTTTGCTTGCTTTGTTTTTCATTTTTAGGCCACTTTATACATGTACACAGCTGTTTTACCCCATGCAAATTGTCTCTTATTTTTAGAACAAATTTAAGTAGCGGCGACACAATTTTGACAACTGATAAAAGTGGGAATGTATAAGGGCTATTATCTCTGCAAAAATCCATTGTGGAATCTTGCCATATAGGCCTACAAAGGTTATAATTTGTATGTTATAGTGCCCTCTATATGCCCTTTCTCCATAGAAAGACGTGTAAAACGAGATTTTTAAGAAAAATAATATTTGCCCGCAATGAAATTTCGTCAAATTTGCACGGGATGTAGTCAGTGTCAAAACTGTGTCGCCGTTGATATTTTTTGTTTATTTTGATTTCGTCAAAATGAGACTTTCAAACAGCTGTGTTTTGCTAATTTTCTAATCCTTACGGCATAAATGCCACATAGGACTACCAGCACCAAGAAGAGGTATAGTGTTCTTCCCACAATGCATTTCTTCCAATACAATTTTGCACTGGTCATCACATGGAATTTATAGTGACAAAAAGTACTTGCATTGCAAGATTGGGATGAGTTCTGTTCATTTAAAGGGGGATGGCCCGATTTAAGGATATGAAGTTTTCATCTTGATAGATTGGCCTTCACTCCAAAACCCCATCTGTAAAGTTTCGCGCCGATATTTCAATCCGTTTTGATGCGAGAGCGAAAAAACGTGATTTTGTAAGCCCCATAGAGTACTGTGTAAAATTAATATTGGTCGACCAAAATGGGTCACATTTTCGCTCATAACTTCCAAACCAAACATTCTGTGGCTCTAAGATTTCACAGGGTAAATGAGAAAAATAGTAGATTTCTTCTGATACCAAAATGTTGACCACTTCCGGTAAAATCTGGGGGTTCTGGGGACAAGGCTATTAGTGATCGGGCCATGGACCTTTAAGTACTTTTTGTCACTATAAATTCATGTGACAACCAATGCAAAAAGTGTATTGGAAGAATTGCATTGTGGGAAGAATACTATACCCCCTCTTGCCACCACCCATGAGAGAAATCAAACCCCATTAACACAAAGAACATTAGAACATTGACAGGCATGTGCCAGAGAGTGTTTTGAATCAATCCCATAATGCAATGCAATGTGCCTATAATGTACTCTACTATAACCAAACACATGTCAGTACTTAGGGATAAAAAGTGTTCACGATCATGATAAAAATTCCCTAAGTACTAGCGCTTTAAATTTGTGGACTAAAATGAATATTAAAGGGCATTTCGTGATCCACAGCCTCGTCCCCGACTTACCTTAAAAAGTTGAGATTTCATATCATCAGAACCGTTAATATTAGTAATCCATGTGTGCCAAATCTTACGTGCAAATTCGGTCGTGTCTGTAAGAAATTCGCGATTTTGTATTTTCTGTCCGTAAACGGACAGAAATTATATCACAGTGGCCTGTGGGACCGTGGGAAACGAGCATTTACTCATAACGCAAAACCGCAAAGTCGGGATGAGCTAAAAAGATGTGAATAAGCTTTTCTCAAGGATATCTAGTGAACAATGAATAAAACAGAAGGTGCTGGAATCACGAAATGCACCTTTAAAGTCAGGGTTTTTATGTGTTAAAGGTGCTTGTTCCGATGTTTGTCTATCGTGTTCTCTACTTAATATGAGAGCCTAACACTTGTACACACTGACCTTCAAGTATCAGGGGGAAACACGCTTAGGGTTTTGATGCTAGACACGATAACGCATAGTACAATGCCCCATTCAATACTGTGCTAATGGGCCATTCTTTGGGTCAAATTCCCTGATTACGGGCAGTGCGTAAAGTATGATCGTGCATACCAGCTTAGTGACGTAACACATAGCGAGAGCCCATATAGATAGTGTGTAAAAAACTACCAGGCCCGTATGCAGGGAAGGTGCGGCTGCAACCCCCAAATTCCACAAAAGTCCAATTTTCCCAATTTTTTTAATAAAAAAGGTCCAAAATTGAGAGAAAATGACGAAAAAGTCCACTTTTTGGTGATGAGATGTTAAAAACATCCAAAAAAAGACCATTTACCCACGGTGTAGTCTGTGTCACAGACTGCAAAAGATATTATCTAGAACAGCATTGGGTTGAAAGTAAAAAAATCACCGGTTTTTGGTCACAAACGTGACCGAAGAATGGCCCTAATATTGATGGTTAACCACTAAAATGGTGGTTTTTCATTTATATCTTGGGAATGAAATGGATTTCAGGGCTCAAATTTCAGGACGACAATGAGAAAAATACGGCTGATATCAAAATCGATATTACTTCCGGGTAAATCAGGGGGGGGGTCCCAGATACGATCGGAACATGCACCTTTAAGAACAGATTTTTTGGGATCACATGCCTTTATTGAGGTGATATTTCCCAAAACTGGTGCATTGTGGGATGGACTCAACACACCCTCTGGGCATGTGCTAAGGTAGTAAAATGCAATAAATAAAGATTTTCGGCATTAAATGGTTGAGCAATGTTGATTTGTGCCCATGCTGAAACATAAAAAACATTCCATGCATTTTTCATTATCAGTATAAAATATCATAACAAACAATATATCATAACAAACAATGCAATTATTAAAAGCAACAATTATATGCTTAAATGAGAAAAATTTGATATTCATCATGCATCGTCACACATTATTAATTATGATGCACACATTTCAATGCTCTGAACAAACATTAAAACATATCAGAAATATTATACAAAGTGTAAACTTCTACAAGTAAAACACCACAACAAAAAGCATGTGACAAGTCAGACATTAATAGTTGTCACACATATTTTTAAATAAAACATATGGTGAATATTTTAATGTTAACTGGTTAATTGATTTCATTATGAAGAATTGAAGACAACATTTGGACTGTTGAGACTTATACGTGCATGATACTATGGGCACTGCCCATGCTTCACTAGAACTTTAAATTTGAAGTTAAAATATCACCCATTATAATAGGTATGTGTGTCCATGCTGTAAAAATAAAATGAATCCATTGTGCATTTTTCACTATCAGAGCGCACAATGTCAAAACAAAATCATGAAAAGCAACAGTTATCTGCTTAAAAGGGAGAAAAACTTTTTTAAAGAGGCAGTTCATGATCCACAGCTTCGTCCCACCAATTTACCTCAAAGAAATTGAGATTTTTGTATCTTCTGAACCGTTGGCCCAAGTAATTCTGTGCCTTTACGTGCAAATTCAATCTACTCTGGAAGAAATTTGTAATTTTGCATTTTCTGTCTGCAAAAAAGGACAGAAATACAACAGTGGCCTATGGGGCAAGGCAATACAACTAATTTGTTCATAACCAAAAAATGCAAGATAAGAATTAACTGAAATTTTGGAAATACCTTTTTTCTTGAGGATATCTAGTGAATCAAAGGAAAAGAAATATGCTAGGATCATGAAATGCACCTTTAAATAATCATCATGCATAATCACAATTTTGATCAATAACACAACACACACTAATCATGATGGATGTCTCAATGCTCTTAATATTAAAACAGAAACAATATAAAATGTAAAATGCACATTTCTACAAGTCAAACACCACAAAAATGTGCAACATACATGTATCAGGGTATTCAATTCTTATATGAATATAGTATACAAAAATATGTTCGAGGAATATTTTAACTGGTTATTTCTTTAACAAGATTCAAATGGGAAGGACACTGTACATTAAGATTGCAATCCAAAATCATGGTCCAGGACCATTTGCAGTTTAATTATCTCATAAGGCTGCTGCTAGTCACTATTTTCTACTTCAATCACCGACTCTGATGCTTCCATTGCAATCGCACACATGTACTCTAAAAATTTCCCGGGGGGGGGGGAGGCCACTTGTATTCAAAGGTGGATATGATGCGTGAACATGGACTTCCAAAATGCACCCTAAACAAGTATTTCCACCGACTAAAAAAATATACCCTAAACAAGTATTTTTGTCTGATTTTGCTACACTAAAGAAGTATTTTTGTAAGTTTTGCTACCCGAAACAAGTAAGCAATGCATTGTGTCATTAATATACCTTTATTTAATATTATTATCTTGCTTTGCTTTACAATATTTTTGATCTCTGCTTAATTTGAGTATTACACGTACATCACAATTTCAGGGTTTAGAAAAAAACATACCCTTTTTTCCACATTTTGCTGTTTTTGACACCCTAATCAATGTACGCGCGTACATTGCCTGTTGGAAAACAGATACCCTTTTTACGCGTTTTCTTGTTCACACATCATATCCACCTTTGAATACAAGTGGCCCCCCCGGGAAAAATTTTGTGCCTAGAGTGGGATTTGAACTCACAACCTTTGGATTACAAGATGAGTACCTTCAGATGTTTGTCACAAAATCAGAGCTGACAGAATAAAGGCTGTTTTTTTTTTAATAAGATAAATTAACAGAATAAAGTGCACCCATCATGAATAGCGCCGCTATGAGACGAGTTGATTTATGGTCATATCATGGAGCATGATTTGTGACCTAATCTCACATCAGCAAGAATATTTCAGAATGTGGAAACTTATTTGTGAATGCAACTATATCCGAGTATCCACTCTTCACTACGAAAGACACAAATATCATTCATACAATATACTGAGACATGGAACAGTTAAGCAAAGTTCAGACACTGAATGATAAATGAGTGATGGAAAGAGTAAAAAGGGTTACACAAGAAAAATATGACCGTTCACAAAAAACAAAGTGTCCATATATTGACTTTATATTCTAAATATATTAATAAACAGACTTATACCAGTTTCCATTGTTTTATCAATTTTGCAATCTGTGAGTAGAAGATATGAAGGATGTCTCCATCAGAATTCTCCAAAATGAGTCAAATTCCCTGATTACGGCAGTGCGGAAAGTATGATCGTGCATACCAGCCTAGTGACGCAACACCGTGGGAAAATGTTTTGGTGCTCGTCAGAGGCCGTAGAGATTGTGTGAAAAAACTAACGATAGAAATGTTCAATTTTCTCAAAAGGTTCTATAGGTTCAGACCCAGTTGGATGTTCTCGTTAAGAGAACAAAATTTCTGGGAGTCTGATGCAAAAACATCCATTGAACCCCTTCGTTTTTCGGAGATATTTGAGATTAATTTCCATTTACACGCATTCTCTATGGGGCGATTGATAACGTTAGTCTCTGATGCAGTACTAATTTAGATAATATCTTTTGCAGTCTGTGACACAGACTACACCGTGGGTAAATACTTTCTGCATCGCCGTATTCCTTGATAGTCCTTCAAATATTTCACATGTGGAACATGTGTGCACATAAGCTGAGAGGGTGCATGCTTTTATTATTAAAGAAAAACAAAGACATTTCCACAAAAACGCACCCTTTTAAAAATTGTTTTGCATATTTGGAACGCTTACCAATGTCTTAAATCACACCTGAAGTGAATAAGTCAAAAATGCTATCTTTATAGTATAAATAAGATCAAAATCAAAACATGCTTCTCTATATAGGGCCAATTAGGAGAGCTGGCAAATTAACAACTTAGTTTTTGATTTTCTTTTCTTGTTTGCCAACCACCTTTGAAACTTTCTCGGTTAAGTGTGCTACAACCAATTAAGTGCAAATCCAGAGATTTTTTATCCTAAGAAAATATCTTTGTGTCCCTTTTCTTTTGCTTTAGTGCTGACTTTGCAAGTGGGAGTCCATGTATTTTAGTTCACATGTACACATTCTTTTGAGTTGTTTGCAAATGTGAAAGCACTACATATAATAAAGAGAGAGAAAAAACAGAAAAGGGGAAATCCCTTTGGAAATCACATGTCCAGTTCTAATTACTCATTGATACAAACAGCAAAAACACATGATTGTAGGACTTACATAACTGACCTCTAACTTGACTTGCCTGAACCAACAGACCCATATTGACCCAAGTATAGTCCCATGCTCGAGTAAAATTCCACCGTTAACAGGGGCGGATCCAGGATTTGAAAAACGTCAAAATTACCAGGGGGCTGAAGGCTGAAACCTGTCCAATATGGGCTGATTTTGCAGGATTTTGCAGAATTACCGGGAGGCGCGCGGCCCCTCCCTGGATCCACGCCTGGTTAAGTGTTAGGAAAATTTCAGAAAATTTGAAAGATCCATTTATTATCCCATGCCAAAAAATGTTTAGCTCACGCAGGGCCACGCTTGACATGTGGGTTCCAAAAGGTCACAAAATGCATGCTGAACTACCTAATGAAGTTATTTCCCATGGGAAGCAGGATGGCATAGCGAACGATGCCGTGTTGTGCAGTCATGAAGGTGGAGTAGGAGATGAAAAGTCCGAGTGCGGCTCCGGTGTCGAATCCATTCTGACTGATCGCATCCACCCACAGACGTGGATCTCTCAGCTCGTCTATAGGGATTGAAATGTTACATGTGCATTAGCCAAAAATTTTTTTTTTAACTGTCCTCATCCAAAAGACCCTAATTTTGGAAATCAGGAAAAAGTTTTTTTTTTCCTTTTACTTACTGTGCAAAAGAACACCGACCCTAATTTTGAAAATTCCTAAAAAGTTTTTCTTTTTTTCAATTTTAACTTTCTGAAATGTAAAAAAGATGATGTTTAAACAGTTTCTTAGCATGTCAGTTGGGTTTCATAATGTACAAAGATGTATTTTGTGAGTAAGAATCAACTTGATTTTTAGTGTGTGATTAACTTATTAATACAAACAAACATGTTTCAATACAGTTTGCTATTGACATTAAAAAAAAGAAAAAAAAAAGTTTTTCCGACCGACCGACCCAACTCTAAAAAGTCATCTATGTAAGTGGTATAAACAATCCAAATTAGTTGTCAAAAGTGTGTCGCTGTTGATAATTTTTTTGTTTTTGTTCTGGTTTTTGTCACAATAAATGAGACTTTCAAACAGCTGTGCACTAGTCACTATGAACTACAATATAATCATCCACCAAGTACACAGTTCAGTGCATCATACTTGTACATGCATTGACATGAACTGAGCTTTTATGTTTTGGGTATTATGTATCATACCCACACACGAGAGGGTGTATTTTCTAAATACACTGGTGAATGTAAGCTATTGAACTGTGCCTTGGGAATTGAGATTTCACTAGTTCATAGTGAGTGTCGCCTGCTTTTGCGATCCACCTTTCCTTCACTCTCTGCACAAGTTGACCTCTAATGACCTTTGACCTTGTATGTGACCTTTAACCCTGTGCAGTAGTGGCGCCTGCTTTTGCGTTCCACCTTTCCTTCACTCTCTGCACAAGTTGACCTCTAATATTTCATGTTTCAGCCTATTTCACTTTACCTCAGATGACCTTTGACCTTGGTATGTGACCCTTGACATCATTAACACATGCAGGTTCCCATATGAATTATGATCCAAGTTTGCTATTCAACTTTGCAAATTATGCCAATTTTGTTTTCAGGCTGTTTTATAACCTAACCTCACATGACCTTTGGTGTGTGTCCATTGACCTCATTAACATATGAAAGTTCCCATGTTACATCTATGACTAAAGTTTAAAAGGGATTAGCAGCGATTTGCTGATCCGAAACATCAAAAAAATCATCAAAATTCATATTTTTATATTTTTGTTACTGGCATGGATATACGAACATAACCTGCAAGTGGTTGGCTTGAAATCTGTGTATTAAAGACAAGGCAGTACTTTTTATCTGATTCTGTAATTTCTATATGTGCGTATCAAAATTCCGACTTGAGATCAAAAAAGCCTTTCCCGGTGAATATCACATATTTTTAGCATGATATTGTGCACCATGACCAATTTTACAGTTTGACCTCAAACACAAACATTATTGATCTTTGTTTATTCTGTACTGGTGTAAACCACAATCAGCTGTTTAGTGCAGATTTTGAGACGCCGTCGCTGTATGTCTATTTACAGGAGACAGTATTACAAATTTCCTGAATTTTCATTTTTTCACTATTTGCCAATTTGTTTCTACATTAAAGCAGTTATATGGAATTGTACACAGTCGGACAGAATTGATAGGTGCCTCCTGAAAATCCTCGCAGGCGACACCAAAAGAGGACATCAGTGGAGTTCTATGTATCACGCTTGTGCAACACAGTGGGTATCTAAGGGAATTTTAAAAGTTTGAATCTTATTATTCATGTTTGCAAATAAGCCATTTGGTACACAATTTTACTTTTGGTAATCATATGACAGTCAGACAACAGGTCACGCTTTGTGCCTGCAAAGGTCAAGATTTCTTAGCGCGTAATTCCTAAGCTATGTGTCAGTGCCGAATCTATGCGAATTTTTCCGAAATGAAAGCTTTAATTTAAACCATTTTAAGTGGCCCTGGTACAAATATTAGAAGCGCTAAATGAGTCCAGAAATAAATCTGTAGTTTTTTCTTTGCTTAGCATATCAGAAAAATTTATATTCCTGAAATAATTATATGATAACAGTTGTTTTAAAACTGTATTCAATTTTAATATGTCGCATAGTGTCTCCAAACAAACTGTGGACCTGACCGTTTCCGACAGATTCTGGCAAACTGAACATTGGCAAACTGTTGATAAGATATGTGGCTTCCTATGTGCCAAAAATAATTGGTGTCCAACGCTTTCTCGTGGTACCAAAATGATGTAAAACTATACCAAATGTTACTTTGGGCTTTTACGAGATCAAGTTTTATTGTATTTCCATATACCACGAGTCAATCCAATGTGTTCATTTCATCCGCTGTGGGAAGAGCTGGGAAATACACATGCACGATTGGTTCCACGGCCTTGCCTATAACAATGGCAATATTGATTGATAACACAGCAATCACACAGAGAAATTGGGCCTAAACATTTGAATTATATTTTTTGTGTTATTTTCGTGGATTTGACCGTTTCGTATGTTCCTGTAATTTAATTTTGATGGATTACGGAAGAAAATGCTGTAAATTTTGAAAACTGAAAAAATCAGAGCTGTCCGTTTCCAATAGCATTATTTGTGGCAGGTTTTTAGACCGACTTTGCATCTAAATCTGTATCATTTGATTTGTTTGAAAAAATTACAATTTTACATTTAATATCAACCATCACCGACATCAACCATCCGATTACTCCTATTTCAAACAATTTCAAAGACGGTAACAACGCGAAATCCAACAAAAATGTACCTTGACTAAATCTATTTTACACTTTTTTCATAGCGGTCATTCAAAGTCAGTTGAGTTGCTGAAAGAAAATAAACAGTATTTATGTGACCTGCAGTTTGACTGATGAGAATTAAAACATAAATGACCGAATTTGGAAGTTTTTTAGAGTGTGGCTGCTACCCCCCCCCCCCCCCCCCCCCCTTTTTTTTTTTTTTTTTTTTCACACACACAGGGGCTTGTCCATTTCCTAATAAGCAAACATCCATCAAATTTGAAGTTGATAAATTGATAAAATGGTGTATCACCTATATATAATATTAAAATATATAATGTTAAAAACTCAACAGGTGTGTGACAACATGATGAAATTAGCCAATCAGAGATAAAATTTAAGGTGTATACAAGTTAGTCTTGTTCCAATACTTGGTGTGTGTTCCAGCGGGCACGTATACTGTAAATGCTCACCCAACAAGTCCGGAGAAGTTTGATACGGGCTCGTTGCTGATTGAAAAAAATCTCCAGATTTTGAGACAAAAAAACATTGAGCAACAGGTAGAGCATATATTTCAAAATCCTAGATGTGTTGGTGATATGTCTATATGATGTGATACAGGCTGAAAACATTGCAGGAAATTCTTTCAAAGGTTGTTTATGCTGTAGTATTGCATTTTGGTAAGTTTACTTTAGGCCTTGCCTTGAACCTTGATGGATGAACTGCACGTTGTTACCGATCAGCCAATTGAAGTGCTCATACACTCCTATAGCTGACTAATCGGCGATCGACCTGAAACAAAATTCACCGGACTTGTTGTAGTGAGTATTCGCAGTATACATTCTGCAGGACACCACCAAGTCTGTGACAGAGTCTAAATACAAGTACATAGGTCTATTTTGATTGGTTACTCAGTGGTCATATCATGTCATATCATGTAATGAGCTAATCAGAGATACTGTAAGAAAGATGGTAGATACTGGGGTTAAAAGAAAAATGCTAAAGTAAAAAACAAATTTATAGTCAGATGAATTAAAAAAAATCAGTATCACATCCCCCTGCTCAGCTGGCATGTATAATGGCTAGATAAAACTCAGTTACAAATGATACAATTTAGTAAACAATTAAATCAAACAATTTGTGTTTGTTCATGTGTGGGTGGGGTAGTAGTGGAGGTGTGGATGTGGGTGGGTGGGTGGGTGGTTTGAGGGTGTGTAAGAGTAAGATCACTGTGAGTGTGACATAAATAATAATAATAATAACAATAATAATAATGTAGACTTATAATGCGCACAAATCCACCATACAGGAGCTCAAGGCACAAATACAACTTACACACAATTTAAAATACACAATAAATGGAACTCCACAGGTAAGTGACCAGAAAAAAGAATAGAGAATGCAAACCAAGAGGTTCTCTATAGAATAGGGTTAAAGCGTTACGTCCTTCTTAGAAATTCACCGTCTCGCAGGTTTTGCCGACCCACAAAGAAAAACATAGGTTACCAACAATAGAAAGCAATGGTGGCCTCCGCTTCTCCACATACTGTGGGTGACGCTTTGCATATACATAATCGGTAGTGAACAAATTAATGTATGTGTTAGAGGTGGCCAGGTGTAATTGTTAATAATAGTGCTCACCTGGCTTCATTGTACTAAGATACTCTTTTTTCCCATAATGCAATGCGCGCTTAGGTGAAAAGATGTATTCATTGAGGCGGTTTATTTAAATCAAGACTGGAATGAAGTGGTCATTTCATCGTTGTGTGGCCTGGGTAGGACAAAATTAACCACCCAATAGCACCCAAATCCAACAACTGATATTTGCGGATTGTTGTATCGAATTGACATTATGGTGTATACAAGCACCAAATAATAATTTTATTCCGTGCAATATTCAAAAATGTCAGAACCAGCACGGACGACTGGTTTGAATGGGCTTCACCCCCTTAATGCAACGCCGTATAGACCCAAACACACATTACAAAAAAGCTGATACAATCAAATGAGTTTTTAAAGAGGTCTTAAAGATGAGGCCAAAGCTCTGTATAGATTTCGAACATTGAACTGCAGGGGGAAGGCATTTCAAAGACACGGCCCAACAGGGAAAGCTGTCTCCCCCCCCCCCCCCCACATGATTTTGTATAATGGAGGTTCAAAGAGAAGTTCCATGGTACTGGAACGAAGCCTGCGAGGTGGACCTATTTATACATTTGTACACAATTCTATAGCCAACTGGCAACTAGTGTAAATCTAGGGTGAATAACCGTTTCCACAATAATGTAATAAAAAATTCAACACAAAGACATGCTCGTATAACTTTTCATTACTGACATTTATGATATGCAAAGATGCCTGTATGCAATGCACCTATTATATGCATGTATCGTTGCAATAACATATAGTATTACAAAAATGCAATTCTTATTTTCACAGCTTTTTTGTGGCAATCAGAATTAAAATTTTAAGTTAAAATCTATTTGTATATGCTTGGCATTACTGTTAGAGATAAGAAGCGTAACATCTGGATTCGACAACAAACTAGGGTAAGAGACATCATCGATCACAACAATAAAGCAAAATATGGTGGGCAGGACATGTGGCAAGATTCAGTGATAATAGATGGACCATCCATGTGACAGAGTGGACCCCCAGAGAATAGACTAGAAAGCCAGGATGCCCTAAGATAAGGTGGAGAGATGATCTCATCAGGCAACATGGTCCCACTTGGCCAGAATGCAAAGGACAAAGATGTTTGTGGATGAAATGCAAGGAGGGGCTCCTCTACTCGGGTGATCATGCCCTGGATATGGATGGATATGTAGGAGAATTCATGCCACAGCTCTTGCTAATTTCCCCAATATTACAGGATGTTGAAATCCCAGATGTCTTTAAGTATATTTAATTGCAAAGTTATGAGCCTTAAAGGGTTTGATGGTGACCCAATTGAAAGACTCAATGTTGGACAAAAGTGTTGGCACACTTTTTGTACCTTAATGTCAAAATCTCTTGGATGGAACATTCAATAAACTAGTCCCACCCGCTATCACACCAATTACAAATTAATCATTGAATAGCATTTACAAGTGCAGTTCATGAAAGAGATACACACGCGTGTATCAAGGGATTATGACCTACGCTGTAAGCCACCCTCCCCCCTGATCATATTATAAGCAGTCATTTGTCAAGCAAAAAGGAGTATACAGTTTGCACAAAAAGTATCAGGTCAGTTTGCCTTTAGGGCCCCTGCTACTGGTATCCTGGTAACAGTACTACCTGTCCAGGGCCAAGTTGTCGGCGGCAAAACCGACACCCCCATCAGTTTCTGAGATGAGGGTTAGTGGTTACCCTGGTAGACTGAAAAAGAAGATCTACCTACAAGGGCGTCAGGATCTGGAGAGCTATGGCGGCCATCCAGCACATGCTGCCTTGCATGGTGGGCGTGGTTGCCCAAAGGCTAGGGCCCACCCGCCGAAAACGGTGGATGACGTCAGGAAGGGCACTCCGGTCAATTATTTTTGCTCCAATAAATCCTCACACAAGCGTATTGCTGAGGAGGTGTATCCGGTCACCCTCGTAACGGGGAAAAAAACGGATTTAAAACTTTGGTATAATAATAACTAACTAAACTCTGCACAGCCTGCCAATTTAGCATAGGAAAAAAATATTTTGTAAACTGCATGTACAATCTTGACTATGACGCATTGAACGTTCATCGAAACATAGTCACTGATAAACTTGCAGAAGCTGTTCAATCACGATAAACTACAATGACTGGGTCTGATAATACCCACAATTCATCATTCCAAGATGGCAACAAAATGAGATGAAAACATCATTGAATTCGCGTAGTAAGTGATTCAAAACTCGATGAAAATCGGTCGTCCTCAAAGTATTTTATTCAATTTTTTGCGGCAGGCAGTTGGCGGCAGCCGTTAGTAGCAGTTTCAGCGCATACTTGGAAAACTGGTGGGATTTTTTAAAGATCAGAATCGATCAATAACATGGGTTTTTTTTCTTTGAATAATAGACATGTTTCTTATGGTATTGTACTGAGTCTTTGTATTTGATACATTGAAAGAGTTGAATGCAATAGAAAATTTATCGCGGATGCGCTGCATATTTTGCGGATCTGATGTTTTTCTCAGCATAAAAATTCAACTTTCGCGTGACCTTTTGGTAGATCAAATGTCTGTGTGAAGTTGTTCGCACACGGGATAGGTTTAGTTACAGCAGATCGTAGATATTAGGAAAAAAAAATTCTTAATTTTATGGAGTTTTGTTGCAAATATTTAAGAAATAAAGGGTGATGCAGTATCCTTTATGGGCGAATAATGTGTCCGAGGTTGGAAAAAATAAATAATGGACGAGGCGCAGCCGAGTCCATTTTTTTATTTTTTCCGGCCGAGGATACATTATGAGCCCATAAATAATACTGCAAACCCTTTATTTCTATTCTATTTCCGAAAACAGCGTGATATAATGAGAACATGCATTCGCGACCCATTATTGCAGAATAATGGGCAGTAAACTGACCAATCAGAATGCTGCATTTTCAATAATGGGCAGCAGAGGTAATAGAATAATATTTTTAAGGTAGGATTATCGGCTACGGCTTCTGTTGAAATTCTCATGAAATGTTGGTATTGGTGAAAGAAACACGTGTGCCAAATTTTAATTTTTTCCAAAAAGGTGTTTTAGAGATATGTCATGTAATGCATTTTCAAATTCCCATAGACTTTGTACAGGGGCTGATTTTGGCAGTACAGAAAATGACCAAAATGGGGCAATTTTGTGAAAAACTACACCTTTTATATCAATTATTTCTCAAGTAATTGATGAGTTATAAGATTGGTGGTTGTTTTAATAGTTAAAGAAATATCAAAAATCCATACAATTTTTTATTTTTCTGTGTGTCATCAAAAACAAAGAACAGGTGGTCGCAACAACACTTTTTTGTTGAAGTATTTCTAGAAATACTGAAGTATCCATTTTTCATAACTTTTCCTAGAAGAAACTACAACTCCCTTGGCGATGAATAAGGTGTCATATGAAAGGAAATCAAATTTAGAAAATTCTCACATTGGATTTGCAAATTGAGTGTTTTATTTGAAGATAGGTGTTTTTAATTTTCCCTAAATTCTTTTTCCCTAACATATTTTTCTAAAGAATTAAACACTTGATTCAAATCAAAAAAGCCAACGTGAGATTTAGGTATTTGGTTTATTACCACAATCCCTAAAGTTTCAGCTGAAAAGCACCTTCATTTAGGCTGGGAACAAATTTATTTATTGTAAAAATTCGAAATTTTAAAAAATAAATAAAAACACTAAAAACAAACTCACGCAGTCTGAAATGCAAAAAATTATGGAGGAGAGTTCAATATTTACCATAGTCAAGTTTGGACTAATTGATTCAGAGGTTTTGATGTTATGGTAATTTTTTGTAAGACCATTTATCGATGATCCTTACCTTAATTAAAAATCAATCCTGAATCATTCCTGAATCGTTGTATAATTCTTCTTATGATATTGGTGCTAAATGATTAAAAATAATTTCGCACTAATATCAATAAGAAGAATTACCACGATTCAGGAATGATTTTCCACAATTTTGCTGTTGTAGAGGGGGTGACTGGGAGTTTACTTCTTGTAATTTAGCCTTACAAATTAATTTCAACTATGTGAATTATTTTCTTTTTAATAGTCAAAGTACATATCATTTGTAATTTTGTTTGTCGTTTGTTTGTATTTTATTATTCATATTTTGGGGAAGGTTAGCCTTCCTTTTTGTGAGAATCCTAAAATTGTTAAGATTTCAACTACCCCCTCTCTTAGTTTTGGATTTTAGCCCATAGGAGGATGATTTGTAAGTCAGCAATGGGTAATGACTGTGCTCTGACCAAAGTTTAATATTTTTAAAGTTTTCACAAAATAAATTTCTTGCTTAGGTATTACTCTTGCATTTAACACCTCGATTGTAGTGCAAAAAGGGCAAAGGATAGAATGCCGAAAGATGCAAACCCCTAACCAAAAGGTGCACTTATGAGTTTCCAATGGGCTGAGACAAGAACCACATGGAAGAAAATCAATATTGTATGGCTTACTCGCTCATTCAGTCAGAAACCACTTTGTGGCGAAAGCAACTACACATGGATTCTCGGCATTGTATCCACAGTGAACTTTGGCCCAATATGATCAAAAAACAAAGAGGGTGAGGTGGCCGAGCAGTCTAAGGCGCTGAACCGTCAGCAGGTATAAAGGAAATTAACAGAATCAGATAAAAAAGTACTGCCTTGGTCTTTTACAGATTTCAAGGCAAACCACCTTGCAGGTTATGTTACCACATCTATAATTGCCAGTAACAAATACAAAAAATAGGATTTTTTGATGATTTTGTTTTCAAGGTTTCGGTTCAGCAAATGCTGCTTATCCCTTTAATTTTTAATTCAAACAAACCTCAATAATAACAAATTAAAACAACCAGCACTACCCAGGGCGTTCAGTATCCACTCACAAATTGTGGCCATTCTTACTCATTGTAACTCGCTCCCCGCAATACATGAAGAAATGCCATGTTATTAATTCCATACCCTACACGGAAGACTCCGACTCAATTTAATATTCACAAATTATGATCGCATGGAAGAGCTGTAGTAATACTCATCCTTACCCATAAGGTCCACAATTAAATTAAAAGGCAGGTGGTTTTCAAAAGCAAAGGGGATTGGACTCTTTTTAAAAGCCTGTGTTTCACATCTCAAAATGATAAGGCAGTGATTAATGATAAAATGATCTGTGTTAATGGTACAAAAGCTGTGTACTTTGAAAATAACACTATGAAAATCATCAGTTATCTCTGTTAGTTATGGCAGAGTTCCCACAGAACAAAACTAAAATCAAAACACCCATTATTATCTTCGTTTTACACAGCAGAGTTTCTTAAGCAAAGTCCCACCTCTTGAAGACAGTCTCCTAAGGAGGTCAAGGAGGAGCACCTTGTGGAAAGAAAGGACTTGCCATCACAGAGTAGTAACATCTTATTGGTATTGACCCTGGTGAGCATCTCCCACCTGGAGCTGACTACGCATGGGTGAATGGCGATTGACCTCAACAGATTGAGCACCAGAACTGGCAGATTCTAAGGTTTCCTTGCAAAGTTGTGGCATCTGGAAGCAGATCAGGAATCTACTGTGGTTTTGTGGAACAGCACCACAGACCAATGGAAAAATATCTTTGGTCGGCCCACTGCGAGCAACAAGCACAAACAGGACCTTGCGGAATTCAGTTAAGCAGCCAGACATTGTATACCCACCTCTGGCTGGATCAAATTTGAGAACCACAGAGTGTTTGGACACGATAAGGAAGAAGAAGAATCAGAAATAAGTGGCGGCACTACAGGGGGATATAAAAAAAATCCTTGTTCCCATCCCCTCCCCCCCAAAAAAAAAAACAAAATTCTTCTTCCCACTGTGTCAAAAAATGAGGGGTGGATAACTGTCAAATTACAGTTTAAATAGCAATTTTTACGCAACATTTGGCCTGAAAATTTCACTTTACTTTTGTCCCCCTGATACTGGCACATTTTCACAAAACATGAAATTTCTTCAATTTGCTTACAAAAGTTTCAATAATATTTCCCCCAAAAATTTAATAATTTCTTAAACTTAAAAAAAAACATACCATCTAACAAAGAGAGACATTACTAGAGGGCTAAAGGCCATCCAAGGTAATCTGTAGGCCTAACTAAGGTTGCCGGAACTTTACAATCAACAATGTGTCTATTTCTGATACCATGACTCGACGCATTGATATAAACCACAAAAGTCACAGAGCCGGTCAAACAGGGTGCCATGGGAATCAACTTTTTCTTGGCGTGTGTTTTTTCTTGTGGTAAAACGCCATTTCGCCGTTTTGCTGAATAAAGGTTGCGGAAAGTCATTTTAGATATACCAAAAGGGCATGATTTGGTTCTTAATCATTTCAGGGAGGGCTAATGTATATAAAAAGCTTTACAAACTAAAAATATTCAATTTGAAAAATTCTTGAGGGGCACTATTTTCAAATGTGCCAGTGTCTCTTTAACCCTCATCTACCAAAGGGGGGTGGAAGGTTTTCCCCGGCTTGCTAAAAAACCCTTTCTTGGTGCCAATAGTCATTGACATTTTCCGTCCTTTTATCCCCAAAACAAACATCCACGGGATGGATAATCGGCAAGTGATGGGCGGAGAGTTATGGTTTGCGAGTTACGGGTTAGATATTGGGCGAGTGTTTAAGTAGACCAGTGGGCGAGTTAAGTTACTGTTAGACCAGTGGGCGAGTTAATGTTAGACCAGTGGGCGAGTTAATGTTAGACCATTGGGCGAGTTAATGTTAGACCAGTGGGCGAGTTACTGTTAGACCAATGGGCGAGTTACTTTTAGGACTGTACCAAAATTGTATTATAAGCTGAAACGTCAATTGTGATAGAGTCTCGGAGTAGCACTAGGGTAGGATGAGGCAACATAGGAAACCCACAGACAGGGCTTGTGGGACTAATTATGTTAGACCAGGTGGCGAGTTGACTGTTAGAACCATTGGGCGAGTACTGTAAGACCATTGGGCAAGTAAAGCTGTTAGACCAGTGGGGCGGGTTACTGTATAGACCATGTGGGCGAGGTTACTGTTAGACCAGTGGGCGAGTTACTGTTAGACCAGTGGGCGAGTTCCTGTTAGGACAGTGGGCGAGTTACTGTAGAACATTGGGCGAGTTTACTGTTAGACCAGTGCACTGTGGGCGAGTTACTGGTAGACCAATGGGCGAGTTACTGTTAAAGACCAGTGGGCGAGTTAATGTTAGACCATTGGGCGAGTTAATGTTAGACCAGTGGGCGAGTTAATGTTAGACCAGTGGGCGAGTACTGTTAGACCAGTGGACGAGTTACTGTTAGACCAGCTGGCGAGTTACTGTTAGACCATGGGCGAGTTACTGTTAGACTGTCCCAATTGTATTATAAGCTGAAACGTCATGCTGATATAAATAATTTTCAACTTTGTTTTCCCACTACCCTTTGTCCTAAAAATGAATTAAATAGAATAAAGCCAAATCATTAAAACAATAAATCAATTAAACAAAAACAAGTAATTGTTGTTATAATAACTCGCCAATTGGCCAACAGTAACTCGACCATGGTCCAACAGTAACTCGCCTATTGGCCAAACAGTAAACTCGCCCATTGCGTCAACAGTAACTCGCCCATTGTCCTAACAGTAAATTGCCCATAACTCGCCGCCCCAAACTCGCCGAACGAAACATTCCCACATCCACCGCGGTATAAGTAAGAAAGTAAGATACAGGGTGATCCAAGTGATGGATGGGGGGTTGGCAAACCATCCCCCTTAGGGAGAGAAGTAATCAACATGCCTAGCACAACACAGGAATATCACAGACACTGATTTTGGTACATATAAGATAAGCATGGTCCTCTTTCATGGAGACAAAATGAGTACCACATGCCTAGCATTACGTCACCAAGGACGTCATTAAAGCTCGCAGTCAGCAAAACTGCCCATTTCCATAGACACAGGTGTAGAAAGGGGAAAATTCATTTTCCCCCAAAAAGGTTAGGAAAAGCAGTTTTAGACTCTTAATGATGGGAAAGGAAATGACTAGTCTGAAAATCGAGACAGTTAAGTGCTATAATACAGGTGTGTGAGTCGCAAAAAAACACCTATATTCTAGTCACAGTCTGCCGTGGTGTAAACCAGATTTTTTTTCAGGGGGCGGGGGGGGGGGGGACATATATTTGGGTGGGGCAAGCATATATTAAATTTGTTAGTATAGTATATGGCCTATTGAAATCACTATTTTTTCAGGGGGGCAAAGATCCCCCACAGGGGGGCAGCCTCCCTTGCCCCCCCCCCCCCAGGTACCCCACTGCATAGTCGGTCTTAGTGTCATTCTCTTATTTATCTGGTTCGTAAAATTACATTCACTAGATCCAAGCCGCCTCCCAGAATTACTAAGATTAGATCATATAAGAATTTTAAAGAGAACCCGTAACGAATAATAGTAAACAATATACCTACAAAAAATTATGACCACATAATCGAGTGGTTTCTTAGAAAAAACGGAATTATATAACCCAATAATGAATTAAAACCATCTAGTGCTATTTAAAACTCGCGCTAGTGTATAACGTGTTATGCGATACGACCGGCACGTTTAGGGCATCATGCGTGAACATGTATGACGCTACTGTGCCGTCCGTATCGCATAACACAAATACATATCCCATATACAGTAGCGCGAATTTCAAATGGCGCATGGTCAGACAAAATGCTTTTAATTCGTTTTATGGTTATTATAATTCCGTTTTCCCATGAAACCACTCCATATGTGTTCAATAATTGTTTTTATAGCATATATTATGTAAGTTATTCTTGATACAGGTTCTCCTTTAATGAAAGTGACTTTGTTAATACTGTTAGAAGTATTAACTGGGATCAAGTTCATACTTGTCATGATGTTGATATTGCTTGGAATATTTGGAAAGATTTGTTTTGTAAGGCCTGTGATGCACATGCACCAGGCAGAGAAAAACATGTGAAAGGTTCACAACCTGAATGGATCAATAGTGAATTTCTGACTGTTAGCAAAGACCATGATTATTTTTTCGCTAGAGCTCATAAATCTAATGATCCCCATGATTGGTATATGGCTAAATTTTATCGCAATAAAGCCAACAATATGCGTCACTTTCTCAAAAAGAGATTCTATTCTGCTTCTATTGCTGAAGATGTACATAACTCGAAAAAATTATGGTCTACTCTCAAAAGCTGTTACCTAACAAATCATCATCTACTTCCAATTCTGTTAAGACTGATGATGGATTCACATCTTCAGCCAAAGATACTGCTAATGCTTTTAATAACTATTTCATTTCTATTGCTTCTTCTCTTGCAGATAAGTTTGATGATGCTCATAAGGCAGATAGCACATCACCAACAAATAATTTTAATTTTACTTGTGATTCTATTTTCAGTTTTTGCAATGTTTCTCCTGAGTTTGTTTGTAATATGTGATATGGATTGTCTAATAACAAGTCTCCAGGATTTGATGGTTTCAGTGTAAAACTTCTTAAAGGTGCTTGTTCCGATTTTTGTCTATCATGTTCTCTACTTGATATGAGAGCCTGACACTTGTACACACTAATTAAGTACCATGGGAAACAGACTTGCGGTTTTGATGCTTGACGCGATAATGCATAGTGCAATGCCCTATTCACTACTGTGCTAATATTGATGGTTAACCACTAAAATGGTAGTTTTTATCTATATCTTGAGAAGGAAATGAATTTGAAAGCTGAAATTTCAGGACAACAATGAGAAAAATACGGCCTTTCATCTGATATCAAAATTTATACTTCTTCCAGTTAAATCAGGGGGGTCCCAAAGACGATCGTAACAAGCACCTTTAAAGAGACATGAGATTTCCAGATAGAAGCACCCCCAATTTTTGTCGAACCCCAGTTTTTTGCATATTGGAATGCTTACTAATGTATTAGATCACACCTGAAGTGAATTAGCCGAATACGCCGTCTTTATGAAATAAGATGATTTAGTACTTTCTGTCATGCACGACAGAAAGTCAAAGCATGGTTTTTCTATGGGAACGATTGCGATAGCAGGCAAGTTCAAAACAAGGTGTGCAGTTTTCTATTGTACTTGTTTGTTCAATAAACCTTTGAAACGTTCTCGGTAGGTGGTCTACAACTGATCCAGTGAAAATTGAGAGAAATTTGTATCCTCAAACGAGAGCATCAAGGATGCTGTGGCTTACTCCAGAGGTGTGGTGTTGAGTTGTGCAATGAAGTGAAACCACTTATAGGTACAAGCAACAACCACTTATAGGTACAAGCAACAAATGGCATGCTAAGTGATAATTCCCGCAGGAGCATTCAGAAATTTAGGGGGTCACCATCAAACATGCTGTGTGATGCAAAAGACAATTTTGAGAGGGCCATAAACTTGTAATGGAACCCTTCCCAACTCTGAAAATCACTATCTGGGGAATGTTTTTGGTGTAGAATTCAAATCTGGCATCAAAAATGTGATAGCTCCTTTACTTTTAAAGTTATTTGGGTGTAGAAATGCAATATCTTTCATGTGGGTTTTTTTTTTTTTTTTTTTTTTGTGCAATGAAGTGAAACCACTTATAGGTACAAGCAACAACCACTTATAGGTACAAGCAACAACCACTTATAGGTACAAGCAACAAATGGCATGCTAAGTGATAATTCCCATATCCTAACGTCCCTTAACTGGGCTATTCCATGTCAACACTCGAGATGTGCACCGCAGCATGTCATGGATTTTTTTCTTTTTTGGTATGATGATAGATATTGATGAGAAATGAAAATCCTGAAATTGTGAGCTTCATACCACCTTTCGTTTTCCCGCAGGATCATTCAGAAATTTAGGGGGTCACCATCAAACATGCTGTGTGATGCAAAAGACAATTTTGAGAGGGCCATAAACTTGTAATGGAACCCTTCCCAACTCTGAAAATCACTATCTGGGGAATGTTTTTGGTGTAGAATTCAAATCTGGCATCAAAAATGTGATAGCTCCTTTACTTTTAAAGTTATTTGGGTGTAGAAATGCAATATCTTTCATGTGGGGGTCAGAACTCTGTAACAATATTGAAAAATCCTAATTTTGCAATTTGACATGTATTGGCCCCCTGAAAATCAATGTTGACATATGACATCACCCCTCTACTTCAGATATGTTGAAGATACATCAACAAAGAACTATTCTTGAAAGAATCAGCTTGGTGTCTCGATGTCTTCATTGTTTTCTGCACAAGATACTTTTGCTGATATCCCCATAGAATGTATATGGTGATATACGCTGTGCATGTACAATGACCTCTGGGTCACGTATACCTTTGTGTGGTAACTTTGAGTGTGTATTTTGTTGTGAAAAAAAATAAAGACAAGCTAGTTCTTTCAGGGAAAGTTGTTTAATGATATATCTTCAACATATCTGAAGCAGAGGGGCGGTGTCGAATCACTGATGGTGCCTTTAAGTTCAACAAAGTTGAGCATTTACGGCATTTTAGTTTTGATCTCAACACGTCCCCTTCAAATGATTTCGTACCATCAACAATATGCGCTTACTGACAAGAATAAAAAATCAGACTATAATAGCATGGGGGCTGGATGCATGACCTGCTCATTGCATTTGGGCATTGGGGATTTCCAAACAGTAATTTGGAGAAGAACTATGTACATTTTCTAAGGCAGTCTCGATCCCAGTGATATTTCAAAATCATCTTTTAAACCTTTGTTCAAAAATATCAATAATATTGTGACAATGCTATCATAAATTATTGACTTCAAAATCCACTGGAGTTAGGGCAAAATGGTATAAATTTCAATCTCTTAAATTTAACTATTTGTGACCAGAAAAGCTTTGGTGGATCTTTGCCTTTAACTGTCCAATGTGCACAAGAGCACCCTCTTACCATTGAGTCAGTGAAAAAAGACTACCACTCGGGTCACACCGGTTGTTGATGATATCAATTTGAATTTACTGTTGCTGTTAAGATGACATGTCCTATCCCTCCCACCCCCACCCATCTTACATACATACTAATCCAATTTCTGGATCATGTTTGTAGCTGTAGTTATTCTATCACCGTGCACTCTTATCCTAAAATATACGTCTAGCCCTTTTCCTTTTCATCATTATCAATTGTTCTTCTTTGTTCAACTGTCCATTATAGTTACGAAAACGGTCAGAGACCGTTATCTAAACATATGAATATTCATCACACCGTTATTTTTTCCGAAAGTGGTCTCTGGACACCTCCGGAGAAAAATAACGGTCTGATGAATATTCATAGTTAAACAATAAAGGACAATTGAACAAAGGAAAATTCTAGAAACACCTCGGCCTCAGGTGGTACAAATGAAAGAAATAAACAATAGTGAAAGAACTCAATATAAAAGCTAATTGTGAACACAGATTGCCATCTACTTGTTAGCTTATCTGTCGATTACGATTCAGCCAAAGTAGTGACTCTAAGTTATGCAAATTTCTTCTTCACTATTTTAAAGGGACAATCGAAACAGTTTGCCCCTTTATTGTTGAAATAAACAAAGATGAAAGAACAGGTGACTCAATACAAAAGCTTATTGTGATTGTCGGATTACCATCTGCTGGTTAGATAAAAATTGAAATTCATTTTAATGCAACAATTTACATTGAACATGGAAGAAAGATACCTTATCTGTATAAATCTGCATTCTAATATTGAATTTTCAGTGTTTTTCTTATTTTTATGGGTTTTGGGGAAAATGTATTTACGACAGATTTTTGCAATTTTTACTAAAACTGGTGCTGTCAAATATTTCAGTCCTGTATCTATGAATATTAACCACTGAAATGTATTCATTTCTTAACCTAATACCAAGATAGGTAACTTTTTATAACTTACACTTTTAAATCAAATGCAGTTATCTAGAGGCGCTCTTTGAGTTTCAAATTTTACTTCTGATTTTGCACGAATGTATGTAACGTCCATGACGTTTTATACTATTTTTTCCTATAACTACACTACCATGCAATTGATTATAATCATATCTAGTATACAATGTTAATGTACATATATGGAGATAATAACATGTGAAAAAAATAATTATACTAATTGGAAATATGCTAATGAGCGTCATGGACGTTACCGTCATGGACGTTACATCATGGACGTTACACATATAAACACCCCCGTAAATGGGTATTATGGGATGTTTGTTATGGTAATGTTTAAAAATTATGTTTTTGATGTCAGAGAATCTGTTCTTGAAGTTTTCATGACATTTTGATAATTAGAATTCTTAAAATTTCAAGTTAAAATTGGGCACGAGGGCGCTTTACATCATTTTTCGCAACTTTTTTAAATATGCTACCTTCCAAAGGGTAACAACTGGAAAGATAATCATAAGTTTTACCTGCTCAAGAAGT
>JAMKCH010002128.1:0-49779 GCA_023653785.1 Ophioderma brevispina | reverse complement strand
AATACATGTACACCTAAAGAATTCTTTGTGACGGTGAATTGCGGCTATTCAAAACATCAAGATCCATGTGTATTTGGAAGGCATATAATCAGATGTTATATAAAGACACATTCGTTTGTCAAGCTAAATGCTAATAAATAGGATTAATTTCTTTGATGACCGTGCCAGTAGTAGTTCTATACTGTTTATTAGCAAAAAAAAAAAAAAAAAACCTGGTCAAACGATTTCTGCCATTCAGTGGCCCATTCACTTTTCACGGGAAGTAGATGATTTTCTATTTCACTGACTTTATAATCCGATAAGTATCCGGTCCCTAAAATCAATGCAATGTGCATCTGTCTAGAACAATTTCCCTGCCAATGAATTGCACGTGGAATGTTTTGAAACTAGCCGCGCCATTCATCACTGAGAATAGATGTTCTTATGTGCTTCAATATGTAGGACCATGCATGATTGCTTTGTGGCACTCTGTGGTGCATGGGCACACCACCTAGTCATCCAAAGTCAAAATTGATTCTACCTATTGAAACACTGATTAATACTTTTATTTTAGGGGAAATAGGTTTGAGAGGACTGAAATTACTTTTATTTGAACGGTCATATATGTATATAAACATATGCCGATCGAATATTTAGGGTTTTGTTCCCCTTTAAACTCCATTGTTTGCTGAAAATAGTCTTATGGTTGTCCAATTCTCCACAGTCACTGATATGGGGGCAAAAAAAAACCTCCACCCCGCGCACCCCCCGGGGAGGCCACCCCCCCCAGACAGGGAGAGAAATGGGAATGAACAACTTGAAGAGGTGAAATGTTAATTCTCTTTTTCAAGAAAAGGTGCCAGTTTTATTTGTGGGGGAATCAGACGATTATACTGCACCTTTTACCCCACGACCCCCTCACCCTTTGATGGATGATTTAACACTTGGTTTTCCCCTAGGCCCCCGGCGATGGAGACTACAAAACAGCACATAGAAGGACATGTCCCATTGACTACATTCATCCCCCCTGTTTTGGTCGGTTTGCAAGACAGAAAAAAAGGTCATTCTTACCCATTTACGTAGGGCTAATTTTGCGATCTTTCACTTTATGAAGAGTTAAATATGAGTAATCGAACCCCTTCGGCAAAAATCTTTGGCACTGCAGGCTCGGACAAAACTTCAGAGTGATATAGATAGATGGTGTGTGGCGGACGGAGGAGGGACGGACGGAGGGGGGGGAGGGAGGGAGGGAGGAAGGGAGGGAGGGACGGACGGATAGACGGACGGACGGCTGGATATGGATGGAGGCGGACGGACGGACGGACGGACTGACTGACTGACTGACTGACTGAATGACTGACGGGCGCGCCCTCCCATGCTGGGCAGGGGGGTGCGATCAAGAAATCTAAGATTTTGACATCACCATCAGATTTTGCTATGTCTGTAAAAAGTATGAATATCCGATGATCTCTGCAGCAACTGATAGATCGGAAGCGACCTAATAAGACAAAATTGGATATTGTAGTCATTACGGTCCTTACGGAAAATTACTACAACACGTAATGAATGGGATTCAGATCTTTGAACGGGGTTTGATAACACGCTATTTTCTCCCCTTATGTCAATTTTCCAGTTGAAAAAGATAATCTATAAGAATTTACAGACTATCCTTACATCAAATTCAATATATAAACAATGCTTGCCAACATACTAATCACAGTCGTTGGCCCCTTAAAATTAATTATTAGTTTCTCGTAGCCAACAGTGCCTCTTAAAAATTTAAGAGGGCGGTTTTTATTTCTTTTTTATTTTTCTAATAAATTTACCAAATATGGCTATTTTAACCGAAAATTGATACTACCACTAACTTTCAGCCCCATCAGAAAAACATGGTAGGACTTTTTTTAATTTGACGTTTCAGGAATAGAGGTCTCTAAAATCACATGAAAAGATGACTTGGTTGATTGAGAACACAACTGGGCATATATCCATCAAAAATCAGGATTGAAAACAGAAAAGTTGAAAATAAAAACAGTTTACCTTATCCCATAATAGGAGAGAGGGCTACGAGAATTGATGTTTTTATCAACTAATGGTACCCAATCACCATGTGAAATACTTCAAGCTCTATTTATTTTAACTCGCCGAGTTGCCTTTAAATCCCCGTAGTAATATCCGGCATTCAAATTTTAACTAGGCCTACTATTTTCAAAACAAATAAAAGCATGTATATGTAAATGTATAAACGAGCGTCCCTAAAAAAATAAAAGTACTGATTTTTGCCCTGATCGTAAAGCTTCCATCAAAAATATCCCCACCTGAAAGGATTAAAGCTGAGAACTGTTTTTGGGTACATAAATTGTGAAATGTCTAATTTCGTAGAGGAGCAAATACGAAAATTCAGCTGTTTTATATTGAAATATACCAAATCCAAATCACTTTTTTCTTCTTTTAAGGGACATGTCTGTAGCCTACTACAAGGTATTGAGTGTCTAATTATTTTTTTTGAAAATTACTAGTATGACACAATATTGGATATGGATGCCATCAAAATCTCTCGTTGACCTTTACAAATATCCGCATTGCCTGGAAGTGGGTCTAATCAATAGACGTATTTGCGCGATCCCGAAATGCATCTCATTCTTTTGGGGGATGCACATTTACATCCGGAACTTGTACCAGAGGTCATGTATACACTAAAAATTTGTTGTTCGTTTTCGCGTCGCCGAAACAGTGCCTAAAATTACATAACAAAGTTACGTTTCACGTGAAGTTAACTTCCAACAAATGTAGAAGAAATTATGGAACAAAAACAATCGAGGCACTGGTGTTGAAATTCACGACAAAAAAGTGAAATTTGCGATCCTACTGTGCCCTACTGTCACCTGACGGACGATTAACAACTGTAGTGCAGTACAGATACGGGTAAGTTTTCTGCCTATTATGTTCCGCGCCTAAACGGTGTTTTTTAATAGCCAACTTGAGGGCTGGTAAAAGTTCCCAGATGGAAATGGGCCCCGAATGAGATGGCATTTTCGGGGATTGTGCAAATGGTCTAGTACAAAATAGGATTGGGCGATACCACACGTTACCTGTGGTGGTCGGAAAACCTCGTTCGGAGAGCGAGGACTCCACGTATGATGTAAGGATAAACCTCAATATAACATTGCGCTTTATTCCGTAGAATAATAATAATAATAATAATACCTACTAATAATAATAATAATAAAAAAAACATCCTGGATCGCTTTCAGGATCGAGGTTTCTTGACGATATACCACATAGTTACCTGCATTGGGAAACGGTCTATCGAAAAACCATACTCCGTTTTTGATGTTGAAAAAACAGTGTATGGTAAAAAAACTCCTGATTTTTTTTATATTGAAAATATTTTTTTACATTTCTTGAATTATTTTATCGTACACGACAGAAAAAAAAATCGCACGAAAGTGATATCAAAAGCGCTAGAAAATATCCAGATAGGCTGGCCTTGACTGGGCCGGGAAGCCGGTGGGGGCCATGCATGGCGAGTCAATGAAATAAAAATTTATGAAAAGACATTGATTAGACCAAATTAGAAAATACTATGAAATTTATGCCAAATCAAGGGTATTTGCAACCACCATAAGTTAACAGTACTGTTCTGGTACACTGCATATGCACAATTTCGGCCGTAACCGTAAACGCCCTCCCCGAAAATTCCCACTGAAGCGCAAACGGTACCTAAAATGGACTACAAAAAGGCCAAAAGAATTTTGCGAGCACAGGGAGCCAAAAAATTAGGGTTTATGCTTTATTTTGGTAGAAAAAAGGTTAATGTTTAGTAAAAAAGGTCTGCTTTTGCCAATTCGCCCCTAAAAATCATGGTTCTGATGGGCCTGCACAACTTGTTCGGCCTCAATTCCATAACTGGACTTCCACATCTTAATTTCAAAAGGTTCTCAAATTTGACGAAATGGAAACAAACAGTAATTGTTCAAAGATATGAATACCCATTAAATTCAGTGTTGCCTGTAAGCCTTCCCTAAGGACAGTATAAAGAATAGAATATATGATTTTGTCCGGCCTTCTAGATGCTGTTGGTCTCCCCCATCCCTTCACTTCCGTATGTTATGTTGTTACAGACATGCGATTTTCTGATTTTTTATAATTTTCCCAAAATTGCTGATAGCTGATAGCATTGATAGACTAGTGATGGCGCCAGTTTTTTTCGTGAGGGGTTTTTTTTGGTGTTAAAACATCAACATTTTGCTATTTTAAACCAATTTTGGTCCAAAATCGTGATTTTTGATATTTTTGGTGATATTTAGACTAAAAATTGTGATTTTGCCAAAAATCCAATGAAATCAACCACCAGATATATTTTTGATGAAAGGCCGTATGTTAATTTGATTTTGTTAAAATCGACCATCATATTATGTTACAACCTACATATGTAAATGTTACCCGTGCACCCAAACTACTGTTTGTCTTATGGTATCTTAATGCTAGCTTATAAAAAAAAAAAGTGTACGTCCTAGTGTATCATGTGAAAAATTAAAAATAAACAAAAAAAAATCAGTTCAATATAAATTATACATTTCCTGATTTTTCAGCAGTAAAACATTTTATTAAATCACACCTGAATTAATAAGCTGAAATATTGTCTCACGGGAGGAAGAGAGAGAGCGAACTAAAGACCCTATTACCCCCCCTCCGTCCTGTCTTCCACCCCCCTTCATTAACCCCACCCACCCACTTCAGCTCACCTCCCCCCCCCTTACTACCTCATCCCCACCACAAATCCTCCACACCAACCCCCCCTATCGTCTCTCAATTCTATAACCCCCCTCTCGCCCCCCCCCGCCAATCCTCCTTGCCTCGACACTCGCCCTCCTCTTGCCAAGTCCCTCCCATGCCCCACCGTAGTACCCCTCCTTCCCCGTCTAACCCCCCTCTCTCCCACCGTACTCTTCACTCCTCCTCGTTCGCTTCACTCCACTCCACTCCCTCACCTTCCTTCCCAGCGCCTCCAATTCATCTTACTGGTCTATATTTTTCCAAGGAAATTTAAAAAAAATCTTAAAGGGGATGTCCACCAAAGAAAAACCGGATACTTCAAATGTTTCGAATGAACCAATACTAAAAATTCCACGTATTTTGAAAAAGGATGTTGAAGTATATAAAAATTCTGATTTACTAAAAATAGACAACACTCTGGTTGTATGTAGTTTCCCCCATGCATGCACGACTGCCCTTAAAGCGGCCACTGGCCACATTTTTCACAAATAGAAAATTTCAATTTGACTCAAATGAGAGTCAAGGCCATTGGAAGAACAGAGGATATATGTTACACATAAAAATAAATACCCCAAAACAGATAGGGGCATTGATATGAGGATAAAGACTCAAGGTAATTGGTAGGCCAACTTTTAAGTTTTCCATAACTTTGAATCAACAATGTGTATATTACAGAATATTTTTGACTCGTACTCATGATATTAAAACCACAAAGGTATACACCGATCAAACAGTGGGCATAGCCTGGGAAACATCCATACGGCGTGCTTGTTCTTTTGTTAAACGCAATTTTCGGCGCCCCCCCCCCCCCCCCCCCCCCCCCCCCCATTTGCTGAATTTAACGTCGCCGCGACGTTAAATTATAAAATCATTCTGTTTACCCATAAGGGAAGCTGATTTGTTCTTAATCATTCGGGTGAGGGCTTTTGTATATAAAGCCTTACAACAATGCAAAAATATCGATTTTGAAAATCTTGAGGGCGCACTATTTTCAAAGTGCCAGTGTCTCTTTAAAGGTGGGGTTGGAAATCAAGCACCCGTCAGGTCAAGGTTTTAGGCATTCTTAGCTGGGACTATATGAAAAACAACAAAAGCATTGGTATTCATGGTATGTAAATTGCTTTAAAATTGCCCAAAAAAGTAATTACCATGTAGCGATGTATACCGGAGGGTGGCAGTGCTGTTCATGCCTCAATCAGCCAGTCAAATACAATAAAGTAAATTTCATTGTCACTTTTCCACATCTAACATTCAAATCATTTCAAAGAAGGGATTGCAGCATGGGTTAGTTTCAGGTATGTTTGAGTATTTTTGTTGTCTTTGAACCAACTCCTTTTCGTTTCATGGTATTGATGCAGAGGAGGCAAAGGTTTCATGCGTCTTATTTTGTATTGCCCAACACTAATTCCCGTTGGCTGCGGTATGTTTATAGACTACTTTTGCACGTTGATTTGATTGCGTTGTGTTGACAGTTTAGAGGTGTGTTGCATGTTGTGAATCGTTATATCTTGATGTTGTGGACGCTAGATTCTACTTTCTCGCCGAAATTTACGGAAAACAAGGATTATTAGAGCAATGACAGCCATATACCTAGTTTGGAATTTCTTAACTCCTCCGCTGTATTAGCTGTCAAGGTAAGACAATCGCAAAATATTTCATAAAATGTATGGATAGCTGACCTTACATTATGCCATGCTCATCTGCTACTGCTACGAAGCGCGATTATGTGTGCTGTTGTGCATACCGAGGTGACCGGTGCAGAATGTGTGGTTTACCTCCGTTGGACGTTGGGAACATTATTTTTCAAAATAATGGTTGTCATGGTTGTGCATGATCTTACCATTGGAGGCCTACTACATTCTCAGAATCAGAAGCACTTGCAGTTTTGAGTTGGCATTCCATTGCAGAACCTATTCCTTATTTGCTGACATGCATGCTGTAAATTAATAAAGGCTGACTCGAGAGATTTCCCACGGAGGGCGCCCTCAATTTCAAACAAATTGTGTTTTTGCATCTACATAATGCTTGTCCATACTAATCACTGACGTGAGAAATAGTTAATCTCAAATCGAAGTCCTTCAAAATCACAACTTTGTTATAAAATTCCGGATCCAGAATTTTTGTTATACACAGTATCCTATGCCATGGCACATAATACAACATAAATGTTTTCTGCATCAAAACAAAAAATCCAATTCATCTCAAACTTTGGAATTGTGCATTTTATGTTACTATCTTTAGTTCTAGTTGACTATTTTTAATTATTACACAAAAAAAAAAAAAATTCAAAATCTCTGAGTCAGACTTTAAAGGTGCAACGAGAGATTTCAAATAACAGGTGTCCCGAAAAATGTGAAAATTCTGATTTTGGCACTGGTATAAAGCTTTATATAAAAAAATATCCCCATCTGTAAGGATTAAGCTGAGAACCGTTTCTTTGTCACAAAAATTGTGAAATTTCTATTTTCGTATAGGAGCAAATAACGAAATTCAGCCATATTTTCTATTGAAATTCTCATTTACAAATTGCCTTTTGTTTCATTTTATATGTTCTTTTCTGCACCAAATAAAAAGTAGGATTTCTATTGTCTATTCTATATGAAATCCCACTACACTCAAGAAATTTTGGATGACCTGAAATCTCTCGTTGCACCTTTAAGTGCAACGAGAGATTTCAAGTCCATCCATATTGTAGTGATTTAGAATTCGCTAGACACCCATTTATTTGGCTACAGAAATAATTTAAAATTAAAACAAGGTGATTTGTATGGCTGAATTTCCATTATGCTCCTATATTAAATTAGACATTTCACAATTTTTGTACCAAAGAAACATTCGCAGCTTAACCCTAACCCCACAAAATCTCACACAAAACCACCCCAGTGGTACATATTGTGAAACTTTGTGAATTCCGTGGATTAAACACTATGCACGAAGCTATTTGTGGAGATTTTGGTGAGATTCAGTGATTTACGATGCATGGACACCCGTGTGATATTGTGAGATTCAGTGATTTAAATCTAGTTCATTCTTTAGCTTTGAGCTATTGTGAGATTTCCGTGATTTTCCTTAGTTTTCCAAGAATGAAATGCTTGATTTTTGGAGATTCAGTGATTATAATATTGTGATAGATATCCTTCGCCCTGTATGGTTTGTGGTGAGATTCAGTGGTCCCGTTGGGAAAGTTTCCCCTTTGGTGGGTTAAGGGTTAAAGTCTGACTCAGAGATTTTCGAATATTTTTGTGTTAATAAAATAGCAACTAGAACTAAAATAGTAACCTACCTTCACAATTCCGAAATTTGAGATAATCGGATTTTTCGTTTTGATGCCGTAAACATTTATGTGTATATTCGTCCATAGGATACTGTGTATAACAAACATTCCGGATCGGAATTTTATAACAAAGTTGTGATTTTCTATACTGAAGGAATTCGATTTAAGCTTAGCACTTTCACACATTGATTACAGTATATGGACAAGCATTATGTCCATGCACAAAACACGATTTTTTTGTTTTGTAGAAATTGAGGGGGCCCCTCCTCAGGAAATCTCTGAGTCTGCCTTTAAAGGGTGCTTGTTCCGAGATTTGTCTTTCATGTTCTCTACTTATATGAGAGCCTAACACTTACACATACACACTGACTATCAAGTACGGGTGGGAAACAACATGCGGTTTTGATGCTTGACGCGATAATGTATAGTACAACGCCCTATTCCCTACTGTGCTAATATTATTGGTTCACCACTAAAACAGTAGTTTTTTTTTTTAATTTGTCACTTTTTGTAATTCATTAATTTGAAACCTAAAATTTCAGGACAACAATGAGAAACATATGGCCTTTCATCTGCATATCAAAATTTATACTACTTTACTTCCGGTAATCAGGGTGTTCCCAAGATGATCGTAACAAGCACCTTTTCCTGTCAATGGGGATATTTTTGATAGAAAGCTTTACATCCAGGGCAAAAATCACTGATTTTCATTTTGTTAGGGACACCTGTTTATTTGAAATCTCTTGTTGCACCTTAAAAACAAAGGAAAACATGCGCAGACATAACAATTTTGGGGAAAATTTTGAATGTGGCATGAATTAAGCAGCCTCAACGGATGTGGTGGTAGCAGAAATACTGAATTCATTCCACAATTTTTAACTATTTAGTATTACAAGGTGTTAGATTGAAAAAAAAACACACACAAATCACTTGCAATTACAACTACACCCTATAACAATTTGCAAACGTGTGGGTGTGTGTACCCTAACTTGTAGCAATTACCATAGGCCCAAAATTTCTCACGGGGCTATTTTGTGAAAACTGAGGGGCTAATCGCCCTTAGCCCCTCGTTTATTTTGTGCCCTGGTATCCTAAAACACTTGGAACCCGTGTGCATACCGTTATGCACACGCATTTGCAAAAGTATTTTGACCGGCGAACCCTAAAACACTTGCATACTTGCGTGCGTACCCTTAACACCCTTTGCAACCGTGAGTGCGAACTTTTAAACACCAACACTTGTGCACCCAAATTCGTACCCCATTACTAACATGCGTGGCATAGCCTAAACCCACTTGGAGTCCTCTTTCGATACGGTTTTGGAAAATTTCTCGCAAACAATAAAAATATTTTTGCAAAATTATAAAAGATTCTTCAAAGTTGAAAAAAAGCAATTCATGGCCGGGGATTAACGTGGCGGAATCCTGGCTTGATCGGCATCACTTTTTTAGGATTGCACAGTGTTGTGAGTACAGGTCCAAAAGGCGTTATTAGTCATCCTTTAATCCTCTTTCCAGCCTACTGCGACTGTCCCCGATTTGGGACGGGCGGTGGTGGGTTAAGCGCTTTGGTCCCTGGTGGTGCGTTGATTTCCGTGTGAAATTGGCTAGCCGTAAAAAAAATTTTTTTTTTTGTACCTATACTGCAGTTTCTTTTCTATGGAGATTTATGGTCAGTAACGTTGTACGGTATATTGGCAATTAAATATGTTTGGAGTTCGTATTTTAATTGTGTCGTCTGCAAAAATTGCACAAGGCAAAGGGGATGATCATAGTCTGTGTTTCTGTGTTTGTGTCAGATTCTACGTTTCTGAGGAGAGCTATTGCTCCAGAGCACTTACAGCTCTCTTGAAAAGTCTTTCAGGAGCTTCATTTGAAAGCTCTTTGCAAAGCGCCTGTGTTTTGGTTATGACTGTAATTACTTGAGCCCCTTATTGAGCTCCTAAATTGAACCCATGAGAGTATTAACAGAGCTCCTCTTATTTCATAAATGAAGGCCTGGTGTGTGTGATGTTACCCCTTAACTATCATGCCCGTATGAGTTCACGTTATTTTGGGCTAAGATGATGTCCTGCATACAAATGCCTTGGGTTGTGCGACGCATGTTGGTAACCTCATGTGACTTTGCCACTTTGTGCCTCTTTTGACCTTTTGGCCCCATTCCCCAAACCGCGACGGCAGACGACACTACGGTCCGAAAACCGCATGTATTTTTGTGGTCATCTGCAAGAATGGGCAGAAGCTACATAGGGATTACTCTGGTCGTGTGCTGGTGGTGTGTGTGTGTGTCTGTGGTCAAACATGTTAACCCAGAGGTTAATATATTGCATGCCTGTAATGAGTTTTCCGTCAGGGCTACTATGATGTAACTTGTGGAAAGGAGAAGACGGCAATGTATTTTTTGTGTAATTCATTAACTTGTTGTGATGAGTATTCACAGTATATGTTCCGCTGGACACCCAACAAGTACTTGAACAGACTAACAAACAACAGGCCAGTTTTGAGTATTTCTAATAATTTGAATTTTAGAAACAAATAAAAAAAGGGCAAGTAGGGAATTAAGTTCAATCTAACATATTTTCAGTTAAAATACTACTGATTATAATATTTTACTATTTAACTTCATGGTGATATTTACAACACCAATAGTGTGACTAAATTTACCTGCCTACCTACCTGTTACATTCATTGACCTATTACTAACAAAACCAAACACTAGCCACATCTCACAATTTTTTTCTATTCATAACCAGTCACTGTAAGATTTGTTTCCCCAACTGCTTACTTCTGTCTATGGAATCCATGGGAAAGTTCACAACCCTCGGTTTTGTGTCATGTTTCGAATTCATGTTTCTCGGTCGTGAAAGAAAATCAAATAACTGGATCATTCTAAGTCCTAGCTCGCCCCTTTTACTGTTTTGAAGAAGTGACCTGAAATGCCCAGTACCTAGCACAATTCAAGGGGAATTCTTTGTCGTAGAAATTGGATAACGCTTGTACAATGTGTTCTCAACCATAATACCTATGTCCACGTGATTAATAATTAGAATAAAATTATCTTCTTTAACCCCTTGTTTGCCATACAGTTTGTAGTAGCCTCTAAAGCGGCAGCTGGTACACTTTCAAACAAAATAATGTAATTTCTCTTCAATTTGACCCCACATGATAGTCTAGCCATTGGAAAATATTTTACATAAAATAACATCCCCCACTATAGGGACATTTATATGGCTAAAGGACATCCAAGTAATTTTTAGGCCAACTTTAGTTTCCGTAACTTTACTCAAAAAATATTATGTCTATTTCCTGAAATATCATAGACTCGTAACTCATTGGTATTAAAACCACAAAGTTCACAGACCGGTCAAAGGGGTTCATGCCATGGAAATCGTGCTCCGGCATGTGTTTTTTCTGGTCTTGTTTTAAATGCCATTTCCAACGTCTGCTGAATAAAGGTCGCTGATACATTATTATACAAACATTCTGTTTACCCATAGGGCACTGAATTGGGTTTGTAAACATATCAGATGAGGGCTAATGTTATATGAAAGCTTTACAACCGTGCAAAATATTCAATTTTGAGAAATTGGTTGAGGGTGCACTTTTTTCAAATGTGCCAGTGTCTCTTTAAAGGCTTGAATATTTAAATCTCATTTTTATTAATTTACTGAAAATCAGCATAATATCATCCCTACGCTTTTCTATTAGAATTTTGGTTTGCTTTTGACTTCCGGGAGTCACTTTTTTGGAAAGTAATTGTGTTCCTTATATGCTCTGAAACCGAGTTCAATTTGGTTTCATTTCATGGTCAGGTATTTCAGTATGACAATTCCTGAGTTCAAGATCGGGTGTGTTACAATGACATTTCTTGTTTTGAATGGGTGTATTAGTAAAGATTTCTTTAGCTGTCTATGAGGATTTCTAGAAGCTGCTAAAACTTTCAGAAAGTTTTAGCCTTTCATCATATTCAACATTTGTAGTTTTTGAGGTGGCTAAACAGACTTTTCCCCCGCGTTCACACATTTCAAATTGGAAGTATTTTCCACTGCTACAAGTAGCAAAATTGCTAGTCAATACTAAGACCTGCCATGCCTAAATTACTAGTGCCGCATGCATTGTTGAATGAAGGTTATCCCATTGATAGTATGCATAGTGACCACGCCCCCTTCTTTTCATGGTTGTATTCACATTGAAGCCAGCGGTTTTTATAGTGTTTTAAAGGTTATTAGGAATTGTCTACCACGATCATTGGTATTTTTTCCTAGCTCTGGTGGTTGCATTTTTCCCTTCTTCTGTGCTGGGTCCTCTCTTTGTTCCATTATGAGACGTGTCTCCTTGATTCCTTGTTAAGTTTTTGTGTCGCCTGAACCATAGGTGTACTAAAAAATATCGTAGGTCCCTGCATGAATATTTACTGAGGCTCTAACCTGTCCCCACGGAATATTGTGAATCAAATCACACAATTACAAGTTGGGGAAATTTTAACTCAGTAAGGGTCAATGTGATCCACAAAATCCTGTTCTTAACACATGAAATACCTGACTTTTTGCCTCATTTTTAGTCCCTAAAAAAATGGCCGTACGCAGGATTTATTTATTTTTATTGGGGGGGGGGAGGAGTGCAGGACTTCGAAAAAGTGGACCTTTTCGAAAAAGGGACGTATGAACCCCCTTAATGGTCTCTTTTACTTTTGGAAAATTTATCACCAAAAAGTGGATTTTTTTGCGAAAATTCTCTAAATTTTGTACCTTTTTATCAAAAAAAATCAAATATGTAAAAAGTGGACCTTTTCCTCTATGTGGAATTGGAGGGTGCGACCGATATCCCCTGCATACTTGCATAACGGGCAGTGTGAAATAGACGGGCCCTCGGGCCCGTAGCCCCTGAAAATCAATGCGGGCCCGCTGAAAACTGCATCAAGGGCCGTTTGGGCCGTGAAAATTATGGTTACTTGTCAAAAATTAGAATTAAGTGTACCTGGCCATGATCAAACTAACTTGCACCATAAACTGTTTAATACATTGGCAAAAACGGGCAAAAAGCGAAGCGATTTTGCCGAAAATCAAAGATTTAAGGACATTTCAACATCTGAAAATGAGTTAGCTCGGCATGAAAAATTGATGTTTGTGGCACACAATCGAACACGCATTTAGTCAGGCATTTATACTAATTAAAATCATTGGTACAGAATCGTGCAAACTTTATTTTGTGTAAGAGGCTTAAATAGCCTAGGTAAGGGCACCTCTTCGTAGTGCAGTCCATTCTAACAGGTCCCTGTATAAGCGTGTTACACAACCGCACGAGGGACTATGTAGTGATGAAACAACAGGCCAACATCATGCCAACCCAGGGCCAACAACAGGATTGTCCATGATTTTTTAAAGCAAAATTAGTAAAAGCTGAACTCATCAATATTCCCAGAATTATTAATTTTTGCGTTATGTGTGAATGAAAGTAGATTGCTGTTTCATCAATTGATCAAGTAGATTCCGAATTTCTGCAACATATTGCAAACTTTAGTTTACTACATGGTGCAGAATTTTGAGATTGCGTGATGAAATGGTGAATTACCTCCATTCTGGCCAGAGCTAGGCCCCTGCCCCGGGTTTACTCTATCATATCAGTCTATTATCAGTTATTCCAAAAAGAAAAGTATTATTGATAGGGCAGGGTGGGCTGGACTGAAGGTTGGAGCAGCAAATGACATGGCATTCCCTATTGGCTTTAGTTGGAATTTTTAGTGGAAAAGGCGAGGGAGGTGTACACTGCCCACTAACCCGGTGGGATATGATGAAGTTACAGAATTTCCTAATTAATAAAAATGAGGTCGGTCAAGTTTTTGCAAGTTTAGAGTTAATTTTTATTTTGCTCGAAAACTTGCAGCAAAAACAAGTAATATGTTTTAATATTACAAGTGAACCCATTCCTCCCAACATCCCCTTGTTCTTAAAATTGAGGTTCTTTGTCGGGCCCATGAAAAATGGCGAGGGCCCCTAAGATTTGAGAGCAAGGGCCAAATGGCCCATGGCCTTTTTTTCTTATTTTAACACTGCATACGGGCCTGACTTACAAACATTAGTACTTTGATAATGTTTAGCATGATCAATGAGATGGCTTGTGGTTCTTTAAACTTTTGAACATTTTCAACAAAGTAATGTTACATGTTAGTACAGTACAATATCACATTGTAATTGCGCATTGTGGGATGATTCAAAACACCCTGGATCTGTCCTAAATAGCTGTACGCAACTGCTAGTTAAGTAAATGAATATTTTCCAACCAAAAAAAATAAAAAAAATCTTTATTGTTTAAGTATTTTTTTTCTTTTTTTTTTTTTTTTTTGGTTTTTTTGTTTTTTTTTTTTTTTTTTTGTTTTTTTTTTTTTTTTTTTTTTTTTTTGGGAAGTAAATATTTGGGAGAAATCAGAAAAGTGTTTTTTGTAGAGACTAGATATGTTAGAACAGAGGTGTTGTGTGAAAAACACCCATTCGGGAGCAGAATTAGGTTTTTAAATTGTGATTTTAAGGGACTAATGTTCATTACAATATGCTGCCCAATACATGTAACCCATGCAATTCCTGATTGATGCTAAGCTAAGCAAAAGAAAGAGGTCTGAGGTCAATTGGGGTCATTGCTTGGATTTGCTCCTTTTTGGATAACTTTTGTAGCTATATGTTGGAAAATCAAGGTGAATTTTAAATATTATTGTGTGGGAGATCTATAAAAGACGTCAACGGTCATTCAGGCGGTCATGACTTATTTGGAAAAAACAACACCCCACCCCCCCCCCCACACCCCCCTTTTTTATATTGCAAAGTTTCTCTGTATAAATCATAATTATGGATCCTGTACTATGCAATTTTCATTGCTCATAAATGTGACAGACGATATTTGTCAAAACCGTTGGTCTATTCTGAATTTGCTACCATATGGCAATAATAAACACTTCGCAGTTCAGCATGACACTTGCTACTAGATTATACAAGATTGACATAGTTACTAAATATGATAAAAATGTGAATCATTTGTCTACATAAAATGTGAATGATCAATGCGTAGGTCGGCCGGGTCGGGTACCTCCCCCAAAACACTACTAAGGAAACCACTTACAACTTGTAATGAAAGAACTAGCCAGCAACAAACAATGGGATCGCTGGAAGAATTTGGTTTGGTTCATTAGCCTTGGTGAACACGCGTGCAGCTGGCCATTATTGTAAGGCACTTATTGTGTGTGGAGTTCAGTAAGCAGAGATCTCTATGACAGCCATGTCGTTAGCCGTTGGAAGATTAAATTGGAGTCGCACTAATGAAGATGAGGAGGAGGTGATGTACTGATTATTATATTATTTATGGCTATAGATAAATACATTAGATTATTTAGTTTCTTGTTGATGCCTGGTTCACTGATGGCAATTTCAGTATAGGAAAGTTTCAAAGCACACCTAAAATTGCTGGATTTTAATAAAAAAGAGGGCTGTGTTTATTTGTTCACTGGAGTGCTTCTAAGTCAGAAGTTAACATAGTGTTTCAAATTGGCTTGTTTCTGGGTTAAGGTTATTGTGATTAGTTATTCATTTCGCATAGGGATTGTTAAAAAATAAGAATTCCATCGTTAATTAACAGATTGACCAAAATTAGAATTCAAAACGGGTAGAAAATATGTGTGGTGAATATACTGGTGATATTGTGGTCGTTGGTAAAAATTTTGGTTTAAATAATGTTATAAATTTCTTTATACTAGGCAGGCATGTAACCAGCCTGGTAGTTCTGAGGGTGCAAAAAATGCCCCGGTCGCAGACAAAAATGTTGTGTTATTGCAGGGAAGTAGGTGCGCAAAAGGCCTGATTTATCTTGAATTGCAATTTTTAATTCCCCATTTGCCCTCAGTAATATTCTAAGGGGCACTCAATGCCCCCTTCCTCCGGTCCCGCGGGCTATGCCCTAATGCTATATTATGCTAGGCAACTGACGAAAAGTTGCCATTTTCTGTGGCTGTGATAATCAAGTTGTTCTTAAACTGTGTAAACAGGCCTGCCTAGGTGCCTACGTAGGTAAAATGATTGACAACCACAAAAGGTCTAAATCAGAAAGTGAGAGCAAGAATCACAGAGACAAAAATGCAGAATTTCAACCTTGATTCCGGCAAAACTGTTTTTGCCAAATATTGTAAATAGTAGTAGGTTTGTGAATTAAAAGTTTGTTTGGTCGGTTTTTGTGCATTGTGATTGTCCATAGCAACTCCTGGTTAATATGTCATTGTCATAATTGCATTGTCATGATATGATTCCAAGATCAGCCAGCATAATACAATGATAAATTAGTAGATCATCTGCCCAAAATCGAAAATATTAGAAGATGGATAATGCATAATCACTCCACCAGTGTGCAGATGCAGAGTAAATGGGACTCATAGGCGTGTTCCTCTAAGGATTTCGTTAAAACTTGAGCCAAAATGTTTAAATTTAAAATAATTGCGTACCCAGTGATGTGAGCCATGTTGGAAACTACACCATATGGCGAGAGTCTTAGCTCTAGTGTTGTCGTGAACACTTGGATGTTGGCAACTAGACAGGGCAAATGCATTAGAGAATTTGCCCAAAAAACCGTGTTCTCCTTCCGAAACAATGGAGTTATTATAGTAAAATAGAAAAACTCCATGCTGAAACTCGGCAACAATCAATATTAAATTTGCCACAATCCTCGATCTGTTCTCAAATACAAATAATAATAAATTGGTATTTAGGATGGGGATTCCCCTGTATTGCTACACAACAAAACTGCAAATTCATGTAATTGTGTTTAGCCTTTACTGAATTTTCTAGTCTTCTTGGTTTCTTGTTTATTCCTGACAAATCGCACCATCAAGTCAATCCAATAAGGGAAAGTGAGGGTACATGGGTACTGTATGTACAGGATGGTCAATTCTGACATATTGATCATATTTCTGACAGCCAGCAACGGAAACTTGACAAATCAATTGATTGGTTGTAAGCTTAGCTGACAATAGGCTAGTATGGTGAGTAATGTAAGAGGGTTGGTCCATGGGTCTAAACAAAGGTACATGAGTGTTTATTGTTAGTGGAAGAAAAATGATTGTTTCGATACAACAACAACTGCAGATGCTTTATGGAGAGAAAGAAGGGATATGTTAATGTTGAATTATTGGTGATGGTGTTTGTCTTTAGCAGGCCTTCATTTTTAGGAGCACAATAGCTCCAGAGCTACTTGAAGAGCTCCTTGTAAACGGTCAGGAGTTCCTTGATCCTTTGGAAATGTATGTTTTAAGGCTGGAAAATTAGAAATCAAGCTTAAATCATGCTCCTTGGTAAAAATAGGAGTGTGATTAACCATGGAGTTATTATAGTAAACTGGAGTAGAAACTAGAAATTCCCATCAATATTCTCAAGTGCCTCCTTTCAGTAGTCAAAGACGAATCCACTTCACACCTATTATCTGCCGTCATGTCGGGCGACTTTCAACCACAGCGCGTTTCGGCTTAATCGGCTCAAGTGGCTTTTTTTTTTTTTTTTTTTTTATTGCTACACAAACAAAAACTGCCAATTCCATGTACATTGTGTTTAGGTTTACCTGAATATTTCTAGTCTTCTTGGTTTCATTGTTTATCCTTGACAATCTCACCCAATCAAATCAATCAATAAGGAAAGTGAGGTGTACATGTGTACTGTATGGTACAGGATGGTCAATTCTGACATATTGATCATATTTCTGACAGCCAGACTAACCGGAAACTTGACAAATCAATTGTTTAGCTGACAATAGGCTAGTATTTGTGAGCATGTAAAGAGGGTTGTCCATGGGTCTAAACAAGGTACATGAGTGTTTATTGTTAGTGGCAGCAAAATGATTGTTTTCGATACAACAACAACTGCAGTGCTTTATGGAGAGAAAGAAGTAATATGTTAATGTTGAATTATTGGTGATGGTGTTTGTCTTTAGACAGGCCTTCATTTTTAGGAGCGCAAGAGCTTCAGAGCTACTCGAAGAGCTCCTTGTAAACAGTCAGGAGTGTTATTTTTCAAGCTCCTTGCTCCTTTGGAAATGTATGTATAAGGCTGGGAAATTAGAAATCGAGCTCAAATCATGCTCCTTGGTAAAAATAGGAGTGTGATTAACAGATATCCAACAATTTCTAGAGGTATAGTTTTCAACATGACTGGATTTATTTAAAAACTTGACCCCTGTATAATCTTTGTCTAGACCCCCTCCTTAAGGCACCAATAATCATGTTTCAGGGATTCCTGTCAGGCTGTCTACATATAACTCAAATCTTTTGTACTTGAGATGTGTTACAAATGTCTGCTAGTTCTCGGGCTAATTTGAAGCGCATTTCCGATCAAGATACTTCACTTTTCATGCCAAACCCGAGTTTTTTGATAAATTTTGACTTCAGGTATCTGCAAATTAGTAGAAGAACAACTGTATGTTTAGGTCTTTAGGTCTGTATTTTTCATGCGGGAAGTTTGTGTTTGGGGGGGGGGGGGGGGGGGGCTGGGGGAAGGTATTTAGCACATTGAGTGTACACGAATATGTGCTTCTGATTCCCCCCTTTACATATATATGCCTTACTAGTTTCTATGGCCCCTTTTAAGCCTATCTCAGTTCCAGTGACTTGCCTAAATTGTCTCTCAGAACTGAACTTCAGAGAAAGTGGAGTTTTAAGCACTTAAATTGTAAAAATTCAAGGCATGTAGATATCTGTGAATGCACATTTTGGGATTCAGTTTTGCAGAAAATTTTGTTCTAAATACAGTTTCCACTCACAGTCCAGTGGTTGAAAATTTGTATGGCACATACTCTAAAATATTAGGAGCCCCCTCTGGTTCATTGCACCCAAAAGAGTGCATTTTAAGTGTAGTCAGAAGACTGAAGTTGGAGCAGGTGGAACTGCAGTTCAACCCAGGGTCAAGAGATTAACTCCTTTGTTAGCGATTAACTCCATCGTTAGATTTCAACATTGAAATATCGCTTTTGAGCTATGTCTGTAGGGTGAATAATTTCAAGTGGATGCATGCCCAACAAGAGGTTTTTGTTTGTGTTCAAAAATGAAATAAAGAAGGGCATGATGTTATTAAAATGTTCAAAAGTTGAAGCAAAATGTGGCATATATGGTGTGAAGAAATTCGGGTAGACTATTTGTACTTGCAAGCACATCTACGCACATCTAGAAGAAAACGGCAGTTATCAGTAAATGAGATTGTGTAGGTTTCATTGCTATCAGGTTTGAGCATACATATATATCACCACCAGTGTGAATGTGAAATATGAAAATTTATAAGTGATGTAGTTTTCTCAAAAGAAATCATTACAGGGTGACACCTTCCATACCCTCAGATATTGAGTGAGAGAGCTACATAATGAGGCCGCACAGCCCCCCCCCCCCATACCAAAAATATAGGTGAATAAGGAACGGAACAGTAATAATCTGCATCTGTGTGAATGGACTAGGCAAACTAGTCTAATCAGAGAAAGGGGTTACCCAAGTTTTTCATATATCACCAAAAAGTACTAAAGTGAATGATCAAATGGCTTCAAGTTTATGGAGTTTAAAATGGTAGAACAATCCTTCCCGATTAGTTTTGTACAGAAATTAGAAGCTGCATGATCAAATGGCTTCAGTTTATGGGAGTTTATGGGAGTTTACAAATTACAATCTACAACTTCCCGATTAGCTTTGTACAGAAATTAGAAAAGGGGATGCTTTGTTAACTAAACCACTTTGGGGGATTGCTTTCACTGCTTACCCTGGACTTAGACATGTTATAGAAAATATGACTTTTGGTTTTGAAGGAAGGTGTCAGGGTGGCTGGTCGCATGACATAATTTATGCATGCATATTTGGGTTACTAAAATGATTGTAAAACTAAGCCACTAGTATCTGCATCCTGGCCATAATATCCTAAGTAAGAGTTTCCCTGATTTATATAATCTTTCTGGTTCTACACTGATTGCAAACTCAGCAAGTGAGTTTATCAGTATTGATTGCCTTCAAGGCGTAAAGACGTTCAATTTCCTTCAAGGAAATAACAGGTGTGAAGAGGGGAAATAAAGAGGATGTGATGTTGGCACCTAATACTCATGACAACATTGTGTTTCACTTGCAAATGTCCAACTGGAAGGTATCACATCATTTATATGGTTGGATTTTCCCCAGCTGCTCCACTATGAGGCCCACCTGTGGGAGTGTTAGGGATGTACCGTCAGTATGAGCAAATGTAGGCCTTAGATGCATGCATGCATGTGTTGTGGGGCTACTACTGTGGTGGTCATCACAAGTGTCAGGATCCCATAACATGTAGAGAACAAGATAGACAAAAATTGGAACAGGCACCTTTAAATCCTGGCATAAATCTGTTCTAGTTTTATGGTTTTCTGATGAGCTAAGCACCTATTTATGGCTGCCACACAGTGCCATGAGCATGTTATATATATCACTTGTTAAAAATTCTCAAAATGATTATGGTCATAATCTTTTGTGAATGGTTACAATTTCTATCATTAGACCTGTTGATACCATCATCATCCCATGATAGGATTGTTGGTGCACAAAAAGCTTGGGTGATTGCATAATCAGTGTTTTACGCAATGAACCCAGGTTGGGAGCAGAGTGTGCAATGAAATTGCCAACCTTGACTTTGATTGACATTCGTAACAGCAAACTAGAATTTCGCGGTTTCTCTCGCTTTCCGATTTGCGGCGGGGGGGGGGGTGTACCAATGTTAGGGTTGTTTGGTTCCGTACAGACCTTATCAGACGTAACCTGTAATATTAGTAAATTTTTGTCACCTACCTATGGCCACTCACTACCCCAAGCCCCTTGCAACTATACAGTGTCCCCTTTAATAACCTCCCCAGAGATCCGAGGTTCTATACTGCCACATGTCCCTTCCCCCTTTTCATCCGTCTCGGAGCCCCTTCCCAGCTGCCACTAGCACCCTAAAGAATCTCCTCTCTAACACAAGTGCCCTTTCCCTACTAACCCAGGGCACCGTGGCTTCCGCACTACTTCCACACCCCATACCAAATACCCAAAGTTCCCTTTTCCATATATGACCAATACCCAAAACTCATGGTCCTCTTTCCAGATCACTGGAACTTCTTCATTCTAAAGCCGGCAGTATTTCCTCAACTAATCCAAATTTAAGACAAAATCAGTTCCCAAAAAAAGTCCCTAAGTTCAGAAGTCGGATGACATACATCCCGTCCCGAGTGCCCCCCCTCCCCGGTCTCTCGACCTCTCACTATCATACTCACCTTTTCGGCCCTTTTATGGCAGAACTACGTAACTCGAAATTGTTGACCTTTTGAGAGAAAGTTATTTCAGGGCAATTTGGGGGCGCTACTTTCATTTCACAAAGTCTTATATGCCAGAAATGCTTCCTTTCGGAGTTAGCACATCCTAACTCGGGTGCTTTTTTACCATTCTGAAGGTATTCTTTCGGCAAAACTGAACTGCGTCTCCTTAGTACGTGTATTTTTCAAAATCGCCTTATTATTTCATGGCAAAACTACGTTACTCAGAGATACGTAGGTTTGCCATAAACTTTCTTGAGTGTCGGTCCTTGTTGCTATACCAAGTAATGGACTACCGATTCCAAGATCAAACTAAAAAAGCGTAAGATCAAGCTAAAAATGTTTGTAACCAACACATATCAAGAATTAGATTTCTTTTGTAAAGTATATTTTGTGTTCAGCCATTGAAATATCGCATGTGTATTTTGCCATAACTGCTTTTCCTAAATTGTTATGGCAAAACTACGTAATCTTGACAAATTGGTGTTGTAATTCTAAAATGGTTTAATCATTAACCCTCAAAATTAATGGATATATATAAAATAATATGATAAATATATTAAATGTATTCAATTCAGCTAAATTTTCTGTATAAGAAAAATGAAAAACAGGCAAACTTTAAAGGTAAATATCTCAAAAGGCCGATTTTTGGAGATACGTAGTTTTGCAATATTCAGAAGTTCAAATTTTTGAGCCGAATTTTAGTTCAAAAGCCTGCAAGTTTCCTGCAATTTTTTTCTAAGATGCCCTATTTAAGGGGGATGGCTCAATGCCAGTATCGTTAAAGGTTGTATTAACAGAATGGCCTTCACCCCAAAACCCCATCTGTAAAGTTTCTATTTCGTAATTCCTTACAGCCCTACATTGCCAATCTACATGTACACCACCCGGCTACCAAATACCTCAAAAGAATCAAACTATATTGACAACATGTCATGGTTAAGATATCAAATTGGGCTGATTTTTCTCATTTACAACAATTTTTGGATTAAAACTAACGCTTTCCACAGCATAAGCAAAATTATTTAAAATCTCAATATATTTTAGTAGCAGAAAAAACATTGTAATAGGAGAATAAACCGTAGGCCCATAGCAGAGAGCCCTTGGGCTATTAAGAGTCCCAAGGACAATAACAGGATTCTGATGATGCATCCCACAACACAATGGGACCCTGTGATCCATATTCTGTACAAATTCTGCTATATGCCTGTGTATTCGATAGTTGACAACAATGTAGAATGGGATATGGATTTGATTACTCATTGTTCTACAGACCATTAGATTCCACAGATTAGGTGATAAAGCTAACATGAGATTAGATTAATTTAATCCATTTCATTCATCATATCCCATAACACAATAGATGAGGTATCAAGAGTTCAAAGACTGGCATGTCAGAACTCTACAGATCGCGATGTTTTACACTGTTTTTTACAGCATTAGTTTTTGGATATTTTACCATACATTTATATGGGGTGTTGGATTGATAACCTTGGTTTTTCTTACATTCTTTAGTCCACAATTGCAAGTCGAAACCATTTTACAAAAAAGGTAACATTCTGGTCCGATACAAAAAACAACAACTTTGGGGCCTAGAATCCTTCTTCTTTTAATACATCTAAAATGTTCTGCGGTTATAAATCATCCCAATATGCCTTCAGATTTCAAATATTTTTTTAACATTTTTATTCACCACCTCGCTCCGAGCACAATCATTTTACATTTCCTCAATTGATCCCCCCATTGAGGAACTGGAATATTCCGTATGTTTTTGTGGGGCCCAAGTCTCCGATGTGCTTCATTCTTGAAATAACTTTCTCAGAAATAGAGATTAACCGATATTTGTATCGGACAGCGATCTGCGGCTGATTTTGCTAACATCGGCAAAAGAGCGGATCGGCAAAATATGTCCGATCTTTGCGATCCTCACCCGATCTATTGAATGAAAGAAAGGGACAACGTATAATGGGAATTTTACCCTTTTTAAGTTGGAAAACGACGGTTACTCAAACTGATTTTAATATGTGTATTTAGCTATCATCTTCATCAATTAATCACTCTTTAGCCTACATGAAAAACTTAAGGCTAATGAGCTACGTACTTATAATACTAGCACGACTAAACTTCAGGCGGTTCCAAATTCAGCTAACTGCAACTGTTTATGGTCCTGTCCGAAGTTACAACGCATGACAGGCGCATGACGTCTGCTCTCCAAGGATAATCGTCCGTTGGTAATGAACTGATTAAATTACTGTACTTCCTTTATGTTTTATTATTTTTGTATCTTTTTTGCTTCAATTCAAAGCCTTCAATGAACATAAAAATCCTTAGAAGCAGAGTCCGGAAATACGGCCGAAATATTCCCGTTTCCAACTCGTTCGTTACGTATTTTTTACGGTTTCGTGTTCACTTGCAGTGGCTGTATTTTTGTCTACAGCATCAACAGTGTAATAATAAATACGTAAAGAGACTAAGTTGTTTTTGTCAAAAATGTGCGGGCTGCAATGAATTCTCATTACTAATTTGCATAGAACAGAAAATTTAATAACAATATCGTTTGTCACACATGTATAGCTTTACCAGCTCACGTTGATGCTACTCATCTCATTCACTTCTCCTCATGAGTGTAAGTGCTTGAAAAGCAAAAGGGGGATCCAGCAGAAGTTTGTTGTTGATTATACGGCGGTAGGTACGCGAAAGTATTTCCCACAGGGTAGTTTGTGACACAGACTGCAAAAATATCTAAATTCTTTGATACTGCGTGAGAGACTACGTAACAGCCATAGATCTAGAGAAGGTGTGTAAATGAAATAATATAAAAATTAATAGGTTCTTTTATGGCGGTTTTTTGCATCAGAGAGGGGTCAGAAATTTTGATTAAATACGAGATACATCCCTCAACTAGGTGTAAACCTATGGAACCCATGGCACTGAGAAAAGTTTAACCATTTCTTAATCGGTAGTTTTTGTTGGGCTTGACGAGCACAAACACCTTTCCCACATGCTATATGATACTTAATTAGGCTGGCTAATATATGCAAGCTCATACTTTCCGAACCCCCGTAGTTTTGATACACGGGCCAAACATGAGCGCGCGTTGTTGTGGAACGTGGTTAGAATGAATTTGCATAGAACATAAATAACGCTAATCCACAAAGGCCATGTGGCGCTTTAGAATCATCTATCCATGCTCTCATTGATTTTTCTGAATACATGAAAAGAATAATGGGATCATCAGCAGCAAGCCCAATGACTTTCTCAGCCCTTGCGAGGCGCAGGGTACAGGTCAGCTCATTGAATCGCTATGCTCTGCAGCTGCCCTTGTTGACTCTAAGGGACACGTGTTTTCCCGGGAATCCCATTTACGTCATTTAGATTGATTGCGGGGGGGGGGGGGGGGGGGATGGGGGGGGGTTATATACAGATTGACAAAAAATATGTTAAAAGAAAGACTGGGAAAATCATAAAAAAAAATAATACAAATGATGAAGAATGGGAATACAATTGTATTTGTAAATTGGTCTTGGAAACAAGAATTTTATATTTTTCCCATCATTTTACCGCCAATGTAAACTGCAGTCAGTATATAGAGCCCAACGCACATGGTTTTTTTCCTTCGCACCTGTCAAGCATAATTAGCATATTGTAAACGGCCTGACCTGGGGATGATGGCACGTGTGAAGGCCGGTTCGATCGACTAGGTATAATTGTTCAACAAAAAGTTTGGGATTTATTGAACTTGAACGCAATCATTTTGAAATGCAATTAATAATAAATGAAATCTCAATTTAAATATGAGCATGATTGGTCTGATATCTGATGAACGCAGGACAGGAGTTGTTTTGCGTGGAATTTACAATGCCGCTTATTGATTGGCGGGTAACTTTATTTACACACATTCTGGTAAGAAACGATAACCTTTTCCTCCTTAAAATTACATCATCGGAATTGTAACAAATGTGGACCACACAGATTTATAACTATATCAATCGTTCGCCAATTCCTATAAGTTTAAAAAGTTGAAACACCAAGTGCAACGGCCACTAATACTCACTAGGGTTGGTCGATCTTTAACATCTAGGAACAAACATAGGATCGGATCGTGGATCGGCCGATACGACAAAAAAAGTACGGGCCATCGGATCGGCAGAGGAAACCTGGATCGGTTAATCTCTACTCAGAAATCATCCCAAAAATCCACCCTTTTTTCCTCCACCAAAACCAGCAACACAAGCCTTTCTGCCCTGGAGAAGACTCAAACACCTACATATCCAATTTTAAAGATCTAAACACCACTCCCCCCCTCATCAAACGGTTGACGCAGTTCAAATTTTTCTCCACAATGCAAAAGGCATTACCCCCCACTACCCCCAATCGTGTTCAATGCACTGTCTTCTGTCACAGCACATTTTTGGATTTTCAAATAACCACTTTTAATATCCAGACATACGTCTGATAAAAACACAATCTTAATCTGTAGGGTAGGCCTAATCCCTACCCTGTAGATTTCCTGTTGCACTGCAGTGTTGGCCAAACCCATGAATTGGTATTCCAATTGGGTGACTTTGGGTGCAGATAAAGCAATACAGTGATCTTATGTTTAGATGAATAAATTCACAACTATTTATTGCCACCTACCAACCAATATCCTCATCCCCCAAGACACAAGTTCGTGAGTTCCTTTCTCTTTAATGAAGGCATACTCTATATTAACAACACAAACTGTCTTTTGGGTATCATGTCATACCTAATTTTAGGGGTATATAGTTAATCCACCAGTGGATGAAATCTGCTGACACCTGAGACCCTGTAAATTAGACTATATTTAGATGTTGAAATATTTGTTCCACACTCCTATTCCTGTCAGGTCAGGTTGAACCAGGGCCTGGGTGAACAAATAAAGTAAGGAAATAGTGAGTAATTGATATGTGTCGGTTTTAGCATTGATTGTCTGAAGGATCAATTTCCAGACTCTGTCATTTATAAGAAAAAGTAATCTATTGTTAATAAAAAAAAATAAAAATAAAATTATATTTAAGAGTTAGACTCACTTGTGCCTGTCCGTTTTAAATACAAGTTGGGGTTAATTGCTTTGCACATAAACACATAAACTTTCTGCTAGTGTGGAGAGGACCATTTTTAAAAAAGCTACAACTTTAACTTTTCAATCATTGAGAATAGCACTTACTCAGTGTTGCATGGAGCAAACCACAATTCCCATTGGATCTATACAAATGCTATAGTCACCCGGCGGCTCATTCTGTATAGCCTTTCCCTCCATCAAAGAATGCCATAAAAACATGATGTAGTCATTTTAGATGTTTACTTGCAAATTGGTTTATGTTCAAGAAAAACCCTGTAAATGGGTTTTTTATATAAGCTTTTAAGATGGCACAGGCGTAACAAGAGTAGCTAGTTTAGATGAACTGGCTTTTTTCCAATCTGGATAAAATACAAAGAAGCACATATTTGGCTGTGGTTGATGCCAGGTCCGCCTGTTTTTCTTTGTTTAAGTTAACATGAAAATGATGGGGATTGTAGTTATAAATGTCACTTTTCCAAATCAAATCTTATAATTATTTTCCTTCCCCGTTTGCCTTCTGATTTTCCTTCTTTTACCTTATTTTTTTCTCCTATAGATTTTGACTTCTCCCTGTTACCACCTTCACAATTGCTCCATTTACCTTCTGATTTCCCCTGTTTATCTTCTTGATTTCCCCTTTTAATGTTCTGATTTCCCCCTTTACCAAATGTTTGATTTTCCCTTAGACCTTCTGATTCTTACCTTTTTTCCCCCTTTCACTGATGTTTCCCCTTTGTATATTCCCTCCTTAATGATTTTCCTCTATAACACCACCAGTACATGTTTAGGGTTGGATATTCTATATGAATGAACCAGACACATGTTGATTTTATAATCCATTATTCCTATTCATGCCTCCTGTAGCTGCTCTTTTGGAAACTGCACTATTGAAATTTGAAGCATTCGTCAAATGAATGGCATTCAATAGCGTGATCACAAATCTGAGAAAGTAAAAGCAAGAAAATGTTTTAAAAACAGTATCATCTATACATCTCATGCTATATTCATGCACTAAGTAAACTACTTATTCAAATTTTGAAGCAGTACAATATCTGGACATCACAGTGGATATTACTACATTTTTTGTTGGTGGTTTATTTTGTCATTTCATTGTTTTTAAGAACATATGTATGTCCTAACCAGCAAAAAAAACCATTGGACATGCACTATAGCACCATTTTCCTTGTCTTTATACTTTTTTCCCCTGAATATGATTCTTTAATAAAAATGTTGTTTCAGGTTGTATATCCTGGTTTTTTAAAGCTACGCAAATATTTACTTCAACTTCCATGTACGTTTCAAATTTGTCAGAAAATTGATGACTGAACTAAAAATAAGAATAACAAGACCAACTGTTACAACATGGAACTGAGTGAGTCCCGGAGGTTTTTGTTAACCATTGACTTGACCGTATTACATTTGTTCCTATAGTCAGGCACGGACATGTCGTGTTACTTCAAACAGAGGTACCTCTGATGCTGAACTTTCCAGGTTACTAGGATTGGAAAGAAAACAATAGGGTAGTATTTGCTGTTCTCTTATACGGCTATTCTTAAGGTGCACCCAGAGATTTCACATGTCTCCTAAAAGAATTTAAACTGCTGATTTTTATACTTATGTAACGCTCATCTTCCACCAACATTCCACATCTGAAAGGGTTAAAGCTTAACATGTTTCTTTGGTTCAAAATTGTCAAATTTCCAATTTGTTATTGCTCCTAAAATTCCAGCCTTGTTTTATATACACTTAGAACATACCATATAAGCATTTGACATTGTTTTTCTTAAGGTATGTATTCCCAAAAATGGCCAAGTAGAAAACTTTTGGGTGTCTAATATGAATTGATTAGATTTAATCCAATATATGGAGACCTGGAATGATCAACGGTTTTGCTTTTAAACATTTTTGATTGGCAGTTTTGTCATTATTTTTGTGGAAAGTATGATTTTCCAAAGAATCTCGAAAAATGTCTTAGATGATACTGTCATGATTTCCATTAGTTTATGTCATTGTGTGATGCACCATTTTCCAAACTTTTTCAACAATGTTCCTCTGTAAACATCATTTGTGTTCGCATGTGCCACTTGAATAAACATTATTAAGACTGTAACAAAAACAAAACAATATGTAGAGACCGAGTATACTTTTACAATGTTGGGTTCTAAGTTCTTGGTCGTGAAGCCAAACCTTTTCACACCCTCCACCCTCCACACACTGTTCAAATTGGATTGGGAAACAGCCCCCTCTTTTACCATGTCGTCTTTATTACCATTGGGTACTTTTAGCATGGGGATGTCTGTCACTTAGTATTAATTTTTATACATCGGTAGCATAGTCCAGTGATGGCAAATTCCCAGCCTTAGTCTAGAACAGACCTGTACTGACTACATGTAAATTTAGTAAATAAGGATGGACGAGCCCAAGTTCCTCCCCAGTGCAATAGTGGCTTTTACATGAAGTTAAGGAACCTACAAGACTCCTTCAATCATTTAATGAAAAGAAGGCCATCTTCTTGAGAATTTCTTCAAGATTGTATTGTAACCATTAATCTCTGCAAGTCGGAAAAGGCCGAGGAGAATGCTGCAACATCAAACAAGCTAGAGAGGACAGCAAAAAGATAGTAGGGGAAGGAAGCAGAAAGAAGGGAAGTACACAATGGATGTAAAGAAATGTCGCCTCCTTCTTCTCTTCCTTCTCTCTCCTTGACTGCCTTGTTGAAATGTTGGTGTTTTAGAAACATAAATGCTGATGCGCACTTTGCCATAATACACTTCCACAATTTATAATCAGTGGGCATGTGTGATCCAATGGATAGAGCACTCCACTCATGAACTGAATGGTTTGTTGGTTCAAGCCCTAACTGTGGCCACCCTGGTTTATATAGCACTTGATAAGTACTCTCTCCCCTCCTCTCCACCCAGGGTAGGACCAGAAACACAGTGGGCCATGACAGGTTTTACCCGCAACCTTTTGGTGGAAGAGTCTAAAACTCTTTGAATTGTTTGAAAAACATCTTGTTTAGTGTGTATTTTCCTCACAGTCAAACATTGATGCGCTTATCTACAGAGTTACAAAGACACGTAAAAGTGAAATAATCTTCCGTTGATCTTTATGCAGTTTTAACCTAACTTTTTTTAGTAGAACACAGGGACATCTGGTAGCACCCATTTGCCTCCAGGCCAAGTTTGGATATCTTGAAAGATTTCCTAAGCATTATGACTAATGCTATGTTTTGTACAGCACTGTGTAAGTGTGCATAAGATATCGCATGCTTAATGGTCAAGATGGGACTCTTCCACTACCTCCCTTATGTAATGGAATATTTCTGTGAATGAAAAAAAATGACCTCATATACTTCTTCTCAGTTTAATAACCACATTGAAGTATGCAGTAGAATTTTGTGTTATCATAAGTGAGAAGGGCAAAATCAAGTGTGGCCTAATAAGTTTAGATTGAGTCACCTTTTACACTTAAGCGGTATCGTCAGCCCTACCCTCATCATCCCCCAAGGCCCAATTGTTGGATGACAATATAGACACAAATTAAAAGACCATTTTTTCTTTATCAAGCATTTCATCACCATATTTAAACATTTAGGTCATTGTCTTTGGTCAGCCTAAGACCACACCCCGAGAGCGTTTAGCGTTTGACGTCTCCGCGATCTCTAACGGCCAATCAGAATGCGGTTTATCGTTGCTATCAGCCGTAAACTTATTCCATTTCTATCAGCGAGTAACCAATCAAGTACTCTTAAGAGTAGGGCTCTCATTTTAGTTTTGTAAATAGCATATTGCCCACTCAATGGTATCATACCAATTAGGGGTAAGGGGAGGATGAGTCACCTATCCCCACGATCCCTTTACTGTCAGGCTTTTGGAGTTATTACAGTATTTGTCGCATCCCCAAGTGGGTGGGGGGGCAGTGGAGCACCTTAACCGGATTAAGACCGAGCTGAGATTTTTTTCTGTCGTTGCAAGTGCACTCTGTTGATATTCAATGGTGGACATTTATGTTTGGTTACATGTGCACCGACCACAACATTTGGAGTGGCACACCTTGATATGTTCTTTCCAAGCCATGAAGTTTTCTTCAATCTCTTTCCTGATTTGTGGTGGTCATATGGATCCGAATTATATTGCAGGTGGTTGGTTTTGCACGCATGAGAAAATATCACGTTGTGAATGGGCCACAATATTTTTGCTGTGATAGTAGTTTGGACAGTCAATCATTGGTATTTTATAATCAGTTGCCCCAAGTCGGTTGTTCATGATTCCAAACTTTGTTTTTATCCACACATGTGCGCCCGTGACAATACCCGGAGCCATAATTTCTGGCAATTTCCGCACTTGAACGTGATAGCTCATCTAAGATTGCTGCTTTGTGATTGCATTGTCATGATTTTCAGATGCTACTTAATTAATAGAAACCCAGCAGAAGTTGAACCACAGTTTGCTAGCTAATTGGAAGGAGTGGACAGGAGTGGACTCTTATTATGAGAACTGCCAGGATTAATAACAAGCATTCTTAAAATTAAGACCTCTGACATAACTGCAAGAGCAAACTGAACCCAGACCATCAATTCAAGTGTTTAATTTTAACTGGTAAAACTTTATATCCTTAGTCAGGTTTCAGTACTGTTGGTACAACCTTTGTGTATTGTTTAGCCTTTGATTGGAATATTGTAAGAGCTGCAAGCTGGTACGTTTGATGAATTCCTCATTTCTGGTGTGTAAAGATCCTCTTCATAATCAAAATTTTAAGATAACATGCTCAGAGCAAAAAAAGCAGTCGAGAGAATCCATCAGTCTTGGTGTGTACGTACATCTCAGTTGGACTGCACGCTGTTGTATCATCGCTGATGCACTGTGGCTTAATTTTGCATATCGCTTTGGCTTTTTATCATGGCTCCTAGGTTATTTGAGCTTTAGTAGGGGATTGGTTTCACCTTCTGAGATAATACACTTGTCTGGGATACTAACTGTTTGGATGGGTGGTGTCCCATACTTAGGTTGTGTTCTATTGTGTAAGAGCGGTTGGATTTTTACAGCTCTGAGTAAATGCGCATAGCGGAATGCCAGCCCCGAAAAAAAAAAAAAACGTGCGTTTTGTGGCGATTTTTGGTACAGGAACCATCTTAGTGTTAGTATATGATGGGGTGAATTGATTTTGATCCGTCATTCATGAGAACAGGACAGAGCAGTGAATACCAGTTACTGTACCAATCTTATTTCAAAGTTTATAGCTACATTTTGGGATTCTTGTGTTGTAGTCTTCGAAGATGCAGTTCATTTAAACCTGTGGGAGAGTTTGAATGTAATTAACTGAACTCACTCCGGTTTATGGTCCGAAATGGGGTGTGATTGTGAAGGATTTGCGTGGGTCTGAAGTTTACTACTCGCAGCATGGGAGAGCGCATTTCACTAAGCGCCGCATGCACAAATAATACCACTTCAGGTAATTGTTACATTGAAATTGATTGGTTTGTGTTGAATTTGCTAATAATTATTGTAATCCATATAGCATTGTTTGTAGGTGCCATTTTCCAGTAGTTGTTTTGAAATTGAAATACTTACAAATGTAGATAACAATACCGAATCTAAAAAAACTAAGTATAAGAAAAATAAATTGGCAGGATAGTGATAATAAAATTAGTTAAAAGTAAATTAAGCTTATCAACAAAACAAAGAATTGGATACTTGGCAGGTCAAATAGATGTTGCTCATCTTTAAGATTCAATACTTTCTTCACCTGACATATTATCAGACTTTTACCTGGTATATTGAGCCATTTTAGGTGAGATCCAGCCGGTGATAGATAATGGTAATTAAATCTTGAGGGAAGACTCTTGGTAAAACGGTGTAAATTGAAGGCACATGAGCATGTGGCGCAGGTGCAGAATTTTCATCCGGTAGCAGTGCTTCAGGCCTATTGTATTTAGGTGATGTACACGGTACTCGCATGTTAGTGGTATAGCTAATGGGCTGCTTATGTATGACTTCTGGTTAATTAATGGGGTAGGGGAAATGGTGTACATGGAAAATTGTAATTTGACAACATAGCAGTTGAGAGAAACACAGATTAATTTTACCTGAAGTAAATAAAATGCAAATGTTGATATTAAGGAAAGCTTGTAGGAAGAACTGAAAACATCTTAGAAGCATCCTCTGCATTAAAGACAAAAATGTTAATTAAATAATATAAATTAAATAAATGTAAAATAAAGAAATATAAATAAATTAAAAAACATCTAATTATTGTCAGACATTTGGTTTCAGTAGTCTCGGCAAAATAGAATAAATTCAAATAAATAATCAAAATTAATAAATTTGATTAATGTCAGACATTGGGTTACAGTAGTCTCAGTCCTAATTACAAAAAAAAAATAATCAAATAATTTGATCAATAATTTGTAATGTGCCCACTTAATTATCAGACAGGAAAATGTTAAAAAAAACCCATATCTTGTATTTCCTGAATGATTTTATATCAGATAAACTTATCAACAAGCATTTGAGTTGATGGTACACATGGGATATGGGCGTTGTGTGATCCCACAGCGGTTGTTATGAGCTGACACAGAAATAGAACACAATTTCCTGTTTTTATGCCTAAAATTGGCCATTGATTTATGATGGGTGGACCAGAGCTGTACTGCTGATCAAGGATTGTATTCTGAAAGGGAGTCTAACTTTAGACCTGGGTTTAAACCAGGATTAATCCTTCATGAGTGGACCTTTATTATTTCAGCAATACTGTGAAAGTTGAATGTAATGGGTGAGAAAATTTGTGCATTTTCAGTGTATGTTGAAATAAAAAGGTCAACTCTTGAAGGACTAACACTGGTTTAAAGCCCAGGTCTAAGGTTAGACTCCCTTTTGAGAATGCCAGCCTGAAAGTACATCTACCTGTGATAAGCAGAGATCAAATTCATTTTGTTGTTTAATGGAGCATGAAAGCAAACATTAAAGTGATTTTATGGTAATTTATCCATTTCTGTGAATTTTGTTTTTGTAAATGCATGTTTTGCACTATTTTGACTGTCTATGCAAGAAATGTATAGGCATTAAATCCATAATGTGAAAATAAGGTAAAACAAAACCAAACCAATCCAGAACAACAAATCTAATAAAAATAGAACCAATTTCTAAGTTATAAATAAGCAAAAATGAAACATTTGAGCAAAAAATTATTTAATTGAATTAAAGGGGGTTGGCCACATATAATGATATGAAAAATCTTGTAACAGTGACTGACCCTCATACCCCATCTGTAAATTTTTCATCCATTTTGATATGAAAGCTAAAATGTGATTTTGTAAAAGCCCCATAGAATAAGTGTGTAAATATTGTGTAAAAAATAGCATTGGTCAATGCTCATTACATCAAAACCAAATATCATGATTTCACAGGGTAGTTGAGAAAAATAGCTTTCTTCAGATGCCAATATTTTGACCATTTGCAGTAAAATCAAGAGCCCAAGGGATGTGGCTATTACCATTTGGCCCAGGGATCTGTAAGAAAAAGTCTAAATGAAATCATTAACAACGAAAGAGGTCAAAATTGTTTTATGTTTTGCATTGGTTATTTACAAGTAAGTTGCAAATTCTCCCACAGAATTGAGGCAAATTCTAGTTGTCCTGTTACCTACAAATGAACTGTGCAGTGCCAAAAGGGTTTTAGTCAGCTAGCTGCTTGATATTTTATTATTAAAAGGTTAGTACCAGAAGCAAGGTGATACAGATAGCATTATTCAACTGTCTACATTGCGTAGGTTATCATTGCAAGTGTAATGTCTGTGGTTTTAATAAAGATCTTTAAGGTTTCACTACCTATAAGATATAGTGGAAGTCTGGATTTAATTTGTGATTAAAATCATTGATAAAAAATCAAGATGGCAAAGAAATAAAACAAAATAAAGACATACCAAACTGAAAAGATCTTGCTCAGAGTATACAACACTTAAGAAATAAGCTGAACATAGCTTTTGAGAACATCCATACAGCTGTTTTAAGCTGCATCAAACATCTATCTTGTAAGCCTTAATGTTGAAATTAAATGTACATGTACTAGTCACTGAACACATTTCTTCTGCATCTACCCGTCTTGTGACAGATAAATGAGGAAGCAATCACATCACAGGTGAATACAAACCTAATACAAACAACTAATAGTGTGTTCTGATTACAAATGAGTTTGTGTGTGCTGGGGCTACAGTGCATCTTTAAAAACCCAAAAATTGTGCCGAGAGGCTATTCAAATTCTTTGTTACACACACAAATTGTGCAGGGAGACAGAATAGGCATTGGTGTATGTATGGAGGTGATACAAATAATTATTTGTTAATTATTTGTATCACTGTAAACTTACAAGACTTGCTATATGAGTATGTTCACACATTTGTATTAAAAAGCTGTTTCCTCTATGTTAAACAGAGTATTTCACTCTGTGTGAATGTTCACACATTTGATAATTATGGGTACAAGTGCAAATCCAGTAAGGTGTAAAAACAGAATTCCATTTTTTCCACTTCATACTAATAGTTGTTAGTCTAGGCAAAAAGACACTGTTGTAATTAGCACTTCAGCAGTATCAATGCACCACATGCCAAAATAATATTAAGAATTCTTCTCTCCATTACTAAACCCATAAAAGTAAAATTCTTTGACAATAGAGAAAGATATTAAGAGATGTTGCTACATGTATGTTCATCTAAATTGCATTTTCATTGTTGGGAAAAACTGTAGAGCAGTAACAATGCGGGCCTTTAAAGACCCATGCGGAATTCCTAAGGCACTTCATTTTTAATCAGCAAGCAATACTGATACAAATGTAATATCCCGACTGATATGTAGATGGGCAAAGTGCATTTAGATAAACTCTGTTTATCGTAACCGATAACTATAGCAGTAGTAATTGGCTTACCAAAACAAGGTGATAATGTAACTCTTTTTGTTTTCATTTCCATGTTTGTAATATCAGGTTGTTGCTTTATAGCTTGATAAGGATAACTTGGAGGGCAATCTGAAAATGTTACCAGTGCATGGCCAAAATTAAAGGGACTATCAGTGATTTACTAAATCATAAAATTGAAAAAAATCATAAAAAATCAGATTTTTGCATATCTGTAACAAGTACAGATAATACACCCTGCAAATGATAAACCAGAAGCAACATAATAAGGACAAAATCTGAAATTTTAGTTATTACTGTCCGTACGGATACTTACTACAACACGTAATTGAATGGAGATTCGTATCTTGGAACACTGCCGTTTTCTTCCTTTTCTGCCAATTCTACAGTTAGAAAAAGTAACTTAGGAGAATTATACAGACATATCCTTCACTTTTAAGCTATTCCTGATAGTGTCTTTAATGTGCTTTTGATAAGATGTGGTCAAGAACATTAAGGCAACAGTGATACATTTCTGGGTTTGCAGATTTTGATGGATTGCATTCAAATGGGAGCAGGTTTTTGATTTAGACCTTCCATAGCTAATATACAATTGATTCTAAATGGGTCAATCAGTATGATTAAATTTAGACAAAGCGCTGTAGGATGGTAAACCCATCTGTCAATTTTACAATTGGATTTTTTTCCTTTTTTATTTCATTCACATTTACAATAATTTCGTATTTCTCTGAAGGAGCTCAGTGTATTAGGGTGTGGTCATAATTTATATGGTTGCCCTACAGGTACTGGGATATCTTAGAAGAATGATTCAGATATGATAAGGGCATATCCCATACACTGATGTAAGGTTGATATAAGGATGTAAGAATGAAGGTTGAATGATTAAGGTAAAATGTTCATGGTAATATCATCATGGATTAGAAGCTAAGAGCATGCTGTTGATCATATCAGTGACTGATACTGCTACAATGATGACTAAAAACTGATTCTGTTATTGAAAAGAAAGAAAAATGTCCAAAATCAGAGCCAATTTGTGTAAATTGGCAGGTCATTCACATAAGCACAGCCAGCTTGCCCCTTAGGTAGCCATGAATAAGACCAGCTAGCTCAGATTGTAGCCATCAGGTATGTCTCTATTTGGCCACAGATTTAATCAGATCATGCTCATGGGTCTGGATCCTTGTAATATAAGGGTATAACCCTGCAACTGTGCAATAATTACACATCATAAGGGGCGCAGCAGTGGTTATTGCATTGTTAGATGGGTTGCCAGGGGCAACAAGGTGATACACTGGCATATTAGAATGGTCGAGAACTTATATAACCAGGGCACCTCTCAGGTGGTTAAAGTTACATTTTGTTGTTGTTCTGTTGAATACTGTTTTAAAATACTTTTTACTGTATTCAGCATAATTAACACCATCGATGCTGAAATGTCATTTTAAGGGGGATCTATCATAAACATTCTATGAAAAAAAGTGAGAATTTCTCTTACCCCTAACACCTGTCTCACCTCTAGCCTATCTCCCATGAGGAAGGGAAGGGTAAAGGGCTAGAAGCTAAAAAAAGATAGCACATCTTGGCTGGGAATCGAACCAGGGGCCCCGAGCTGCCCCAATCCCATGACCAGGGAGGGCAGGCCAAGAGGTTGTTGCTGGCCAGTGATTTCATGTGTGTTTGTTCTTATGGACACTTGTGACTGTAACAAAGTTTCTCTCCTGACACACCCTAAGAATGGTTGCAACTTGCAAGTAATGATATGAAAACAAAGTCCAGTTTATTTTGAACAAAAAGTGATGTAATTCATTCAGACATTTAGTAGATTACATAAACATTGTGATGCACTAAAACAGCATGTTATGGAATCAGGAAGTGAATGACACGAGCCTATTCAAGAGGGTGCTCCCAAACAAAAGGTTTTAAATGCCCATATATGGAACGAAAACAAAGCAGAGTGTCTTCCCCCAGGGGAGAACCAATGATTCATGAAATGGAATATATCTAATGATGATGTGATACGGCACTTGCTATTAAATAATCATTCAATTCCTTTGTTATGGTGGAGCTGCGAGGGATCTGTTACTACCAGTCCACATAAATGGCCAGTGGGCTTATAGGCAACTTGTATGATAGTTGATGACCTACTTAGATGGTGCTTGCTCTATGCACATTAAAACAAGTGTTGCTGTATGCTGTGTATTATTGCAAGTATGTGTGTGTCTGTGTGTTTGTGTGTGTTTGTGTGTGTGTACATGCATGCTTGCGCAAGCATGGGGTGTACCGTGTATGGGCTGTGTGTGTGTATGTGTGTGCCTAGACCAAATTTACTTTATTCACCTCTTCCCTTAAAACACACAAGTACAGAAGATGGAGCATGCAATGTATATTAAAATGTGTTGCATTTGGTTAAAGAATTAACTTGTTGCAACGTCTTCACGATTGATTGGGGGAGTTATTATTGGTTTTGTTTTAGTAATTGTACATCCATAAATACCAAATACAAGTTGTGTCAATTTCTTTGCTTTTTGAGGTCATTGAACTGAGATTCTAAAATGAGGCTGTGGGTGTTAATTGCGAGTGAGTAATCAATTGAGTATATTTGAGGAAACTGAGAAAATAACATGAATTGTGACGTGCTTCAACTTTTCATTTAAAGCATTGTGAACATAGAATGGAGCGCATACTTTGCGGTACCCATGCCCATCCTGGCCATAACTCATGCGTAAAACTGGTACTTAACGTCTCCAAAAGAGAAGTGTCACTTGCCATTACTCATACGTTTATGCTGTGTTTTGATATCAGATCCTCCAAAATGATGATTAAATTATCCGAGATAGAAGAAGTAGCATCATTAACAATGGCCCTGTCATCGCTAATTTGCACAACAAAAGACTCCAGGAGAGCGATGTTTCCGGAGTTTTGGTGTGGTCGTACTCGGGCCCGGGGTTGGTAGCGCATCGTATGACGCATGCTTGTTTGATCACGGGGCTTCTTGGACAAATTGGCAATATCAATTGAGATTTCTCCCCATCAGCATCCTCATGAAATATTCATAAGATTCCAGGTGTGGTAGTAAGGTACCACTTTCTTGGCGAGTTAATCTGTTTCTTAGGTGCCAGTTTTTTTGTCTTTGGTATCAAGAGTCCCTAAGGTAGAGGTCAATGATTTGGAAAGCAATGACTCTGGGTTGTCGTAAGCCTTGTGTGGTTGAGAGCGGCGGGGAAAATACAAAGTGTACAAAACACAGAAGGGAACACTTGATCGGAAATTGTACTTTTCCGGGGAAGAGGTAACGGCTGGGTTTATAAAGAGCAAATTTGATAGTATCAAATGGGCAGCTTTTAATGTACATATCTATGTGAAAGTGCTGTGTTGGTTAAAAGTGTTGAGACGTAAATGAATGCTTGGAGGCATATCATGTATAAGTGTGTAAATGCATGCTATCTTTAGTAGATAGCATCTTTAGTGGAAATTATTGCAGATTCTCCCTTTTGCACCAGAAATATGCATCATCTGCATATTATATCTATTCTATTCTCAGTTTAAGCTTCAGATATCATTGTGATCAATTAAAATGGGTTTCCTTTATCGATAAGTTACCCCTCACAATATAGGACTTAGAGATCTTAGATGTAGGACAGCCGTACAGTTCAAGCTAGTGGAGGAAGAGAAACAAATAATCATCAGCTTTTAGAGCTTTGTATTTGACAAGGAAAGGAAGTGGAGTCAGTTGTTGGCAAACATGTCGTATACTGAAAGGGGAATCGCTTCTGTAGGTAGTTACATTGCCATTCAGTCATCCAATCAAGCAGAAGGTCAGAATAGGAGCGATAAAGAGACCTAGCATCTTGTTACATGTATCTTTGTTGCAATCACTTACACCCGAAACTAGCGTGCCATTTTAGAATGGTTTTGACATTCCTCTTTTGAGGCAGTCTATGTTCGCATCGGAACAAAATATGCAATTTGTAACCCGAGATGGGCCATTGCTTATAGCAGTTATGCCCTGCACAATGTTAAATTGGTTCCTAATGAATTGGCTGTTTTTCTTGTCATTTAATTGGTGTAGGTGTTCAACTGGAGAAAGTATGATTTAAAAAAAATTGTCCTTCCATTGACGCATTTATCAAATACAGCTAAAATATAATGGTAATCCTCTTATTGCTTCCTCATATAAAAAGAGATAACTTTTTACATGTAAACATGATCTATTGTTGTCAGCTTAAAGCATATTGATGAAATCCTGAAAATTTAATGATAACATAATGATTGCCCTTGGAAAACCAGGACAAGTTTTACAAGGACATCATAATAGTCACCTTGTTTCATTAGTACCATTTGTTATTGTTGTCTTTCTGTCTCTTTTTAATTCAGTTATGTGCTTATTTTTGTGTTATGTAACTGATCTAATTAAGATGAAAAAAAATGAAATAATGTAAAGGCCAAAGTAGAAAAAACAAACAAAAACATACGTCTGAAGCAAAGGTAGATTTAGGGGACTAAAAATGCATCAGGTTGCAAATTTCACCATGTTGATTATCTCATTTTCATCAAGATGTCAATTTTAGTGATGTTTAATGCACAGAATCTTTATTTAGTTTTTTCAAAGTTCCTAAATTCTGTAATTTTAAAGTCAAATTTACACAGTAATCTCTAAGCACATTTTGGTTACTAGCAAATTTTGCAGAAATCACATAGCTTTATCTTTAGAGCTTTGAAAGGTTTATTTACAAATCATTTTCTGCATTATATTTTAAATTCTTCAGTAGCTTTGAGACAAAAATTGTTGTTTATAATCAGAATAATGATGAGAACATGGTGACTATTAGTATGTTTTGCATGTCTAAATTCTAATCACCATCGCTTTAATTAATTCAGTGTAAAAATAAAACAAATTTCACCTAATTGCCATTCAGTTGCCACTGGGAAGATTAAACAAATGTTTTTGTCAATTTCTGACACCTGAGCCATCTGTCATTGTGAAGGATTAGCTAAGTGACAAATTGAGTGAAGACGACTAATAAATATCTCACCCATCTCTCTACCACTCATCCAGTATGGATACAGGCAATAAGTGGAGTTTTGTGTGGTTTGTCGAGTTCCTGTGGGATCCATCTGCATAATATAGGGATTTGGCTGCTTGAATTAAAGAGCCATGGCCAGGTCGCTAATAGCCTCGTTCCCAGAACCTCAGATTTACCGGAAGTAGTATTCATGGGGTAATATGATATACCAGGACCCTGTTTCAAAAAAATTAAGATTAATCTAAAAGGAACCCTGCCTGATTATCACATATATTTTTCTCTCTTTTGCAGGAAGGGCCATCACTGTTATAACATATTTTAGATCCAAAATTTCTTTTGAATTCGACATACCATTTTAATGTGAGAGGTACTGTGTGTATTACAATAGCCCATAGAGTACTGTACACTGTACAGTGCACAAACTATTTTCCAGTTACTGTAATAAACAAATCATATTTTAACCTGTAGCATCATAATGGGAAAGCAGTCAGTCAAAATATTTTGCAGATGAGAGGAGAAAAATAGGTTTCTAATGGTACCAAAATCTCACGTTTGTTGGTATGAAAGGTGGGGTCGAGACTGAGGATTTAAGAAGAGTCATTCTTCTTAGGTTATTTAAACTTGTGTTAAGCCAGTTAAAGAAGAAGAAATTTGAAATAATTTTCTTATGTTGAGATTTGTGAGGTTCAATCCCAGTCTGAAATTTCTGCAAATTCTTTTTTAAGAGGCATTACAGATCTAAGAAGAATCACTCTTGTTAAATTCACTCAAAATTAATCGTACGTTTTTTAGAGAGGGCCCAGGTAATGTACTATGAATTTTCCCTACAAAACATTTGGGAGCAAAGTAGTTAAGTAAAGAAGTGTTGATATTCACATGAATTGCTAATTCTAGTTTACAACCGACCTCCCCATACCTGTCTTTATGTAGGAAATTGGCCTGTAAAAGCTACTTGTAATTAAAGGCTGACTCAGAGATTTCCTGATGAGGGCGCCCTCAATTTTCAAACAAATTGTGTTTCTTGCATGTACATAATGCATGTCCATATACTAATCACTGTGTGAAATAGCTAAGCTCAAATCGAAGTCCTTCATATAGAAAATGACATCTTTGTTTAAAAATTCAGGATCCGGAAATTTTGTTATACACAGTATCCTATGGCACTGTTATATACACATAATTGTTTACTGCATCAAAACAAAAAATCTGATTCCTCACAAACTTTGGAATTGAGCATTCTAGGTGCCTATCTTTAGTTCTAGTTGACTATTTTAATTAACATATTAAAAATTATATTCTGAAATCTCTGAGTCAGACTTTAATGTAATAAAAACTTTGACCTATAAAAATAATCCCAAAATATTATTACATTACAATCTTTAAAAATGCAAAGAATGTAGACCATAGACACTATTCTGTTGCTATGTAATCTTTTCAAGGATTAATAGTGTTTGAAAAAGTAGAAATATGTTTTTCTTTTGTTTTGTTTGTTGTTTTTACAGGAAGTTTGGTGCCTCATCTCCCCAATAACCTTGCCTAGGTTTGGTAAACTTTTGGGAAAAAATTGATTAAAACGACAATTTTATTGATCATTGCATATGCTTGTTGCATTCCATGCTTGTTCATTTTTTGTCCCCACCAAACAAGATCTAGACAGAGACTATAAATTGAGCTCTGTCCGTCAATACATTTGTGTGTGTCCGTGGTAAAACTGTTACGTTAGCGTATATTATGAGTCATTTGCTAAATCAAATTCCCAATTTCAACCAAAGTTGGTGACAATAATCTTTGGAGTAATTAAATGATTTGCCAATTGTGACATTCAGCCGGGATTAATATTACGCAATACCTAATTTCAGGTTCTTGTTAAAAGTGCTTGTTCAGTTGTCTTTGGGACCCCTGACTCGCCTGAAAGTATTATCATTTTTGATGTCAGGTGAAAGGCCATAATATTTTTCTCATTGTCGGCCTGAAATTTCAGACATCAAATCCCAAGTTAGAAACAGGAAGCTGCTATTACTGGTTAGCCATCAATAATTATTAACACATTAGTGAATAGGCCATTGCAATATGAATTATCGCTTTTACCATAAAAACTGCAAGTTTGTTTCCCACAATACTTGGTGTTGGGTGTATGCAAGTACCAGGCTCTCATATCACACAGAGAACAATTACATTGTGGTATTCTTGTTGCATTTAGACATTGGAAAATTAGGTTTAATCTTACTCTGAATTAAAAATATATATATCAGTTTTAAGAATGAAGAAAAAAAAAATAACACAAATGAATAAAATTTGTAAAGTTCTACTAAGCACAAATTAAATTGCCGCTAACTGCAGCATGGTTCAGCCAAGGCTTCATATACCCTGTGAGCAATGTATCGTAGTTACCGACATACAATTAACTAATTGGCCTTTTCACTGCAGAAGAATGATCTCAAAATGTGATATCCGTTTGAAAACCCTTGGAGAAACTAACCAAAATAGCTGCTGTTAGTTCCGTTGTTATATCCAATTAAATGAATAGCTTGTTTTTGAGATGGTGAATCTCTAAAGACCAGTTGAGAACAAACTAATCAACTAAACAAGTGTGTAATTTTGAGGGTAGCGCAGCTGCTCAGGTGTGCAAAACTAATATAAAAGTATTGATGGTAATGTTTGATTTACTCGGAAGTGCAAGTTATTTATAGCTCCTCTACAATTAATGTAATTTAAACATGCATTATTTTGGATAATTTTTAATGTATTTTATGAGCAGAGCCATTGCTGAAAAAGGTGTGTGCTGTGAAAGTAAATTGTATTGGCAATGATTTCATTGGAAAAATTAACAAAGAAAAATTTTGGCGTGAAAATGACAGGTATTGCAGGTAGGTGAAATAAATCATGCCACGAAAATGAAAGTGTTTGAAGTTGAGGATAGTGCTGCTGAAGTGACCCATATTGGGACTGCTAAAAGTGGGGTGCCTCTAAAAGGCCACAGTAATTGATGTGCCTTTTTCGCATACATCATATTTCCCTTTTCATTTTGATTGGGCAATTGATTGGAATATTTTGCTTTTCCTCCATTTTGCTGTTCATGTTTTTGAAAAAGAATTGATTTTTATCTGTAATTTTGCATTGTAAGGCCTCCTCCAAAAGGATTGTCTCAGGATAAAATGGCAGGAGAAAAAATGGGGGGAAAAGCGAAAACAAAATGCACATTTTGTTTTGTCATTATTTGAAAAGGGCTATGCAAAATGTGAGACTCCTTTTTCAATTTTTTTTATGTCATTTTTATGCATTTTCCCCCTGAAAGCTCTCACATTTCTTCCTATTTCTGACAACTAAAAAATCTGAAAATCTCAAAAACATGTAAAGAGAAAGAACTTCAAAGAAGAAATAAAAATAATAGAGAATGTGCTAAAATGCAAATCAGTGGCATAACAGGGGTCGCTTGTCAGAGGGGGCAAATTACCAGTTTTGAGGCAGATTTTCCTGGTTGGAAGTGCTTTGAGGCAGATTTTACTAGTTGGTGGTGAACATTTCCTGGTGAGCAGGCAAAAAGGTTGATTTAGCATGATTTTCAAGCTTTTTCTTCCCAGTCAACGCGCTCATTGTTAATGTATCATTGCCTTTAACACTTAAGTGCCTAAGGGGGGTTCCATAGTACCCAAGATTTGTTTTTCGGCGATTTATCACTCGTGAAAAATATTTTCGAACTCTATTTTTTTGTAATTGTGCAACTTATCGATGCGCTTCTTTCCACAAAAATATTACTACAATTTCTCGCCTGTTAATGAGAAAATTAGCTTGGGTCCCTAGGAACCCCCCCCTTAGTCACCAATGGGAGTGTGATTTTAAAAATAAAATGAGCAAACCCTGTTGCAAGAAATATTTTTTTCTGCTTATGTATGTTTTTTTTTTTGCAAAATTATTCATGAAACAAAATTAAATTACATATCATAAAAAGTAATTAACCCTTTATGTGCTGAAAAGACGCGTTCCATCATCGACGAACTGCGCGCCATTGCTATGTACAAGAATTTACAAAATTGTAATGTTTAGTGTAATATATGTAAATTGGTCCTTCTCGAGCAGATATAAACATCATCAAAATGATGTGCAATGTGTATGCTGTGAAGCAGGGCCGCGGAAACATAATGCTACTTTTTGAGCGATTTTGACGCTTTCGAAAACAATGATTTCCCCAAATTTTCCGGAATAACTGGAACTCATTTTAATTGCATCTTTGGCCTTTGTCTTATGCCCCCTCAACGGTGGTATGAGTTTCATTTGAAAATTCATCGGGAAAGTGGTTTCCTGGGGGGGGTTCCATGGAGACCACCCCCCCCCCCCCCTTGCAACCACTGAGTGAAAACACTTATGCCTTAATTGTTAAACTAGTCATGTTGTTTTTGTATATCGGCAGGTATTCCTCCTTTTTCCTCTAGCTGGATCAAGAACACATATAATGTAATGTATTAGTCCAGTGCATCATTATTCCACAGACCTGATGACATACTTCAGTGATAACAGTCTAGGATATATCCTAGGCAACTTCTCTTTGTCTCTTTCTCAAGATTTAATTTCAAGATCTGATTCCATACAATTGATACATATTTTAGCTTCCATGCAGAATAAAAATTGAATCATCTTTTCCAATTTTTGACTCACTATAACTATAATTTATTTTTTTGTTTTTGCAAACAAATTATGGTAAAACTTCAACATAGAATTTTGTCTTGGTTGAATATTTCTAGGTGTGTTTCTATTGGGCGCCTTTACTGGAAAAAAAGACGGATAAGGGATTAAATGTGCTCAATAGAAACTGACCTCCCTCACCATTTACGTGGTAAAATCACCCTGCAAAATTTTCCTTCTAGAGGAAGGAAAATAGCGGAGTCAGTTTACCGGTAAAACGCCAATAGAAACACACTCCTTTCCGCGAGAGTGCGCATGCAGGCGAGGAAACGAATTGATATTACCGCGTGATACGATCGACGTAGGCCCTACGTGTGGAAGCGTTAGACTAGAGAGATGAGGGCCAACATTCGGTGGTGCCTCCTCATCTTACGTCATCGCTCTTCGCCGCTTGTACACTCCATTACATCTGAACCCTTCTCTAACGGTCCGAACATTTAAACCCCCTCTAACCTCTCTTTGCTTCTGAATTTTGACTGTAAAATGTCAACATCGACATCAATTCTCCTATCGCAGGTCCCGCAATATTTTGTGAAAAGGTCAACCCACAATGCTTTGCATTGACTCAGGGTACGACCTTTTGCCGGCAAAGGTTTATGTGGGTTGACCGAAGCATCCAGGGAAGTATTTTACGTAACATGCGCCCAATAGAAACTGCCGTTATCCACCGTTTCCTTGCTCTTTCCCGGTAGAGATGTACCGGTAAAAATACAGGATCTTCAATAGTAACCCACTATATGGTGCTTGTTAGGGTTAAGGATTTGGGGGTAGAAAAAGGGCTTAATGGATAGGATTTTTAGACAATAGTGGCAACCAGAAAGAAATTGGTGGGGGGGGCATTTTGCCATTTGTGCAGAAAATTAATCATTGTATCCCCAAAGTGTGATTTTTCTGGGTATTATTTTTGTGGGGTCGTAGATTTTCTCAGGAGGGGTAAACTGGGCAAAGAATCAGCATGCACCATTATTATTATGGCCATTTTTGTTTTTTAGAGAGTGTTTGCAAATGTTTGCATTGTACAGTTTTGGAAGAGTATGTACAAAATTGGGTTTTTGATGATCGCCCGATTTGAATTTCGTAATGATTTTCCTAAAAATAACAAATGATAAAAGAGAAACAAGTATATTGCGCCCTCATTTGGTCCTTCTATCATAATCAAAATTGCGGCTGTTAGGATAATGTTCTTAGCTGTGTGCCTACTCCATTACTGTCACACCACGTCACCTCGCCTAGTGGGCAACGACAGGGTAGTTCCATTGGCGGTAGGTACTGGTAGAGTAGACACATACACAGTAGATCTAATAACTGTGTACTTAGGAAGCGGAAGCCTATGCTGAAGCTTAATGCAGCGAAACAAACAGTGTGTACTGTGCAGTGCTGCGCCACGGTACCGTAGACATGGTGTAGCTGCAGTATGGCTACCACGCAAGTAAGAATCCAGCCGTGTAGGGAAATTAGATTATCGATTTGGTGTGGACATAAACTGCGACAGACCAACTCAGCTGGTACCTGATGGCCCCTCTTTTAACAAGTCACAAGAGTCTCTGTCAATTTATTGTGTGAAGCGGCTGTAGCAAGTAACATATTGATGCGGGATTCCAAGTAAATTGAATGCTTTCTTCCATATGTCGTTCACAGCTTTTCCCGACCGCCAAAGTAATTTCAAATGACATTGTCTGTCACCCATTGCCAGTGTTTCCACATGTCCCTGTCGCATGAAGGCATCATTTTACCTAAAAGTCTTGTTTTCTATTTTGGGAGGCAAACCTGAATTGAGAGAGCCGTAGGGTGAAATGGAGATGTTTAATTAACTATTTCTCGTTCACTGTGAGATCTGTTTAAAAAACTAGAGACTGCAGATATCTGTAAGTGCCATATCTGTAAGGAGAACATAACACTTTTTGGGATGCTTTAAGTTCCACATGATAATTGTAAAGTGGATGCAGGGAGTGATACACAAGCTTAATAATGGTTAAGGTGGTTGAACCTGGTCCACTCATAGTTTCCATTTTTCATGATATTTTCTCCGCACGTGAAGTGTATCACCAAAAACTCTGATAACAAAAATTGAGTTAAATTGGCCCAGCAGTGTTTGGATTTATTTCGCTGTATGAGAAGTTGATCCGGGGGCCTTGTGTATCCATGATATGGATGCCCCTAACATGGCCTGCTTGAGGCTGGGACAGATTGTGAACGTCAGGGGTTTTCACCCTACTCTTATTTGAAACTCGATTACATGTACAGTTGTGTACTCTCTGTACACGGGAACGAGCTTAAACGTCCCCCCCTCCGAAGCATGGGGTGCTTTCATGAATCATTTGCCAATTCCCAGTTAACCATGGAGGAAGTGGAATTCCCTGTTTTTGATCAATAGAGCTACAGATCAAATCCCAGAATTGAGCACCCGGGTAAATCCCAGCAAGTGTCCCCACCAAGAGCATTGACAACCCAAGGAATAAATTTGCACCACAGGCAAGTACCCTAACCACTAGCCATGAGTGCACTCTCCCATGATTTTGGTGATCCTTTTTTCATATACATCTAAAGGGACACATTTCTCAGCTAACATTGAACTTGAGTTACAGCTATTTGAGAACTGGTGGCGGTCCCGGGGTCGCGATCCACTGGGTTTTTCGCGATCACCTGGCTTGATGACCCGGCATCAACCACGACTCCACCAATTTTCTATGTCCATACAACCAACATTTTTTTGTACCCCATTTAACCTCCTTTTACCTTGAATGACCCCCTATGATCTTGATCCCTAACCAATACAACTCTGATCTTCGGAAGGTCCAGGGCACCCACCCACCAAGTTTCAGGAACGCAAACCCTCGGTCCCGAGAAAATAGACCGGTCAGACAGACAGACACACCGACAGACCACCGGTCTTATTATCTAGATAACACAAGCTTACTTTTGATAACCCACATCTCAGCTCAGTTTTTTGGATGGGGTGGAAGTGGGGGACAAGGCCTGTCAATAAGTCACCAACTTAAAAATATTAAAATGTCTGGCTTTTATTGCAGGGGTAAATGTTCTCATGGAAAGGGCTGCAAAATGTAGGGAATAATTTGAATCTGCTTGGGGAAATTTGTCAGGACCTTGGAAAAAATACAAATTATGCAAATATACAGATTAATAATGAATGAGTAGGAAAGAGAAAATGAAGGTGATTTCAGTTTAAACATTTGAAAGAATCCTTTTTATTGGTGAACTGATACTGATTATTGTAAAGTGAGCTTGTAATTGATGCTGATTCAGTTTAATCTAGGGGCGAACTTGAGGAAGGAAATGGCTTGAGCATGGTCAGTGTAAGGAATTATTGAAAGCTTTCCGGAAGAATATTCCTCCTGTAAATAGGTGTTGAAAGCTTATTGATTTGGTCAATTATAATTATAACTCCATGAAATTCTTCACAGATGTAATCTTTTGTTTTTATGTATTGAAGTTGACCTTTTACTGTCATGATAATGTGAGCTACAAACAGTAATTAACATGAAGTATTTAAAATTAACTCCTTGAAGACTACCAGAATTTTAGAGTGTCTCTGATTGGTACATACAAATACTGCATGATTAGAGGGAAAATAGGGCACACTATTTTTTTCCAAAGGTACTGGGTATAGGCCTGTCACCCAAACCCAATGGGTGAGGGGTGATAGGCCCATAAAATGGGTTGACTGAATTTTATATTATTATCATTTAATTACATGAATATGTAATACATAAATAGGAAAAATATTCATAATTGTTTTATTTAATATTTTTTCTGACACTCCCATTGGTGGACAAGGGGATCATTGGGACCTGCACTAATTATCTAATTAATTATTCAATTTTAATATTTTTTTCATGAAAAGATGCATATCCAAAACGTAGACAAATACAAAAAATGAGTTGGAAAAAGTGTATTTTTAGTCAAAACTGGCAAAATGTAGTTTGTGGGTCCCTAGGAACTTGCTTTTCTTCAGCTTCAAATGCATATTGATTTAGTCAATTGGCCATGTTCTATTTGTCCATCCATATAATGGGACGACCTACTTGGGACCACTGTCGCTATTTTTATGCATTTTACAAACTATCCATGTTTATCATACCATCTTTACGAGGATGCCCAGGCTGCCTAGTTCATGCATAAACCTGCGTGTTATATTATGGTAATGCTATTCAGAAAACTTGATATGGGAGTAGCACAAAACCCTCATGGCTCCCAGCATGCTTTTTGCCTGGTTACCTTATCGGATTACATTGCCTTTATTAAAGAGCTGGAATTATTAATATAATGATATGGGCAATATAAGAGCCTTGAACTACAGAATGGTGTGCATAGAAATGAAATAACCATGATAACGTAGAGAAGGTATTGGAATTCTCCTTTGCAACTGACATACTTCTGGGATGTAAACAAAGATATTTGCAGATATTTCTGAAGCTAAAAGATAGTGAACTTTAAAGGGACACAATGATATTTTATTTGAAGCATGCCATTCATTTAACACATTTCTTTCTTGCATGTTTGTAATAATATTGTTTTCTGTGCGTTAGCATACACATGGAATAAATTAGCCGAGATTGTTAGGTAATAAGTGTTTGCCATAACCCGATTGACCCTATATAAACCTGCCGACTCAATTTTTTAATGTAAAGTAGCACAAAATAAAAAAAAAAATCTGCCAACCGACCCATGATTTTTGTTTACAATTTAAAAAAAATGTACCAACACAAAGATGAAAACATCA
>JAMKCH010002127.1:0-37351 GCA_023653785.1 Ophioderma brevispina | reverse complement strand
CCATTGGTATCAAAATAAAGTACCAAACCCCTAATGACGTCACTTGATGGCACGAGTTGAGGGAGGGATGAAAATGCTGGATGTAGTGTGGAAAATGGTGATTTTCGCATTTTATGACTCAGAAAACATTATAGCACTTAAAAACGATTCCGCGTATTTTAAACACTAGTCTTTTTTACAAATCAAGTTCAGAAAAAAAACCTGTATGAAAATTCGGATATTCAATAACTTTAAATAAAATTAAAGTTTTCCCCTACAGTGAGGATATGGCATGGACAGTGTGCTGATAACGAAGGAGATGTCATTTGACCGTATATGTTTAGTCATGTTGGGGGGGGGGGACCGCATGTGTATTCATTTTCGAAAGATGGAGGACCAGATGCATCCATTGGTACCAAAATCAAGGCCTGTGATATTCCTGATCGTAATAGGCATGTTGAACTTCTCTCCCGAAATGGGTGTTGCCATCCCCTCGATCCATCACTTGGGATCATCCTGTATACCTTTACCTAATATACCCCGGTGGGTGTTAGTTTTTTTCGAAATGATACAGGAGCGTTAAAATGCAATTGAAACTATAATTATTGTACCAGAAAAAGGGGGTTTAGCAAGGCGGAGGAAAGTGTATAAGTAAGAGTAAGAGGGGTCATGGTGATACGGGCATTTTGTTTTCATGGGCTAAATTATTTTTAACCAAAATTTTATGCAATTGCCGAATGTCAGTTGCGCATATTTGGTGAAAAAAAAATCGGCCATGGCGTTTTTCTAATAAATTAGCAACTATTCAACAATTGTCTTTGCCCCTTAAATTTTAAAATTTGATTTCAGCCAATGGAAATGTATTTATGTTGTCCTATTATAAGCCAGTTTTTTTCCATTTTTCGGCGGGGGAAATTTGTGCGCGTTATAAATGGCGTCCGTTTTGGACGGCCATTTTGAATCGGTACAATCGAATTATTTTTTTCCCGTTTGTTGTATGGTTGTGTTATGTACCCCACCAATGATCAGAGTTTTGAAAAAAAAAAACCACCTGCCAAAGTGTTTCAGAGGGGGTCGAAGCTACACATAACCCCTTCCCACCCCATACACCAACGGGAGTGACACAAGACATATACACTAAAGTGTAGCATTGTTCAAAAACCAGAGTAGTACCTACAGGGTGCGATGGAAATTCATGGAATAAAGTTAGCCGGAAAGTGCCTGATCATGGTGTTTTCGTGCGCACGTGATATACAATACACCCCTGGGATACGCCGGTGGGTGAATAGAAAAATATGAAAAGAGAATTAGGGGAAAGTTATTCCTTGAAAAACAATTAATGTGAAATCGAAATATAATGGATGGTTCATGTTTATTACATAACGCTTATTTTATTACATTACGCCGTCAATTTTGTTTTATTACATTACAACCACGAAATTTTTGATTAACATTACGCGGTCACTGTGTTATTTCTTACATTACGCGTCCATTTTTATTACTTACGATAAGGCGTTTATATATAAAATTACATAACACGGTCAAAATTTTATTACCATTTACGCGGCGGTTTTTACATTACACGAAATTTTATTACATAACACACGGTGTAACAAGGTGTCATTCAAAGCTTCCTCTTTCTACTAGGAGTAAGAATTTTTAATATAACAGCACACAGTTTTCGCCAAATTAACCCTTAGTTTCAGGATTAATTTATCCTGGAAGAACGAACCCTGTCTAATGATTTGGGGCGAGAATTTTTGATAAAAAATTAAAACAATCCATCAACTTCACAGGAAAGTCCCTTTTTTGTGATGATATTTTCAAAAGTCCCAAAAAAGGTTAGCCACTTTTAACAAAAAGAGTCCACTTTTTCGAAGTCCCGTTGTACGCTCTACTTATATTGTTCGTTTGTTTTCCCATTAACTGAGATTGTCTTTTTTTAATGGCTATCGGGCCTTCCCGGAGCTAAATTAATGTTGATGGGCCTTTTTGGTGTCTGTCCTCACAAATCAACCACTGAAGTAGAATACACTACATGCACCGGGGTGGTTCACCTGACATTTCAGTTATTTCTAGGTGATATTTTGTATTATATGCACGCTTGAAACCTTGGGTTGTTCTGGAGGGGGGGACAGTGTCTGGGTCAAGTTAACTGATTGACCTCCCTGAAACCGCCCAATTCCTGGGTTATGTCTGAGAGTTTGTTGTAACCCATATAGGAATTATGTTTAGATTGGTGAATACTTCTCATAGTTTGTTTGGCATTTTGGTTGAAAAAAAAAATATATTGGATTTTATGTTCAATTGTATCCTCCCATTGGTCAAAAGGAAGGTGTTTGTTTACCTTTTTGTAGTTTCGTTTACCCTACTCCCTAACTGAAATCAACGCTGACATAATTGTCCATTTGAGGAGAGCTTACCAACGGTATTCAGAAACTTCATAAATGGAAGTAGGAGTGGTCCCTAAACCAATAATAGCACATTTCTTGACGACGCCCCCATGTTTCAAATATTTTTGAGATTTTTACACTGTTGCAAATTGGTAACTGGCTAGTAAACTAGACTGTGAATGTTTAAGCTTTTCCCGAAAATGCCTGGGTGTCGCAAACGAAAAATTTTTGCAATTAGAATTTAATTATCGGAGATCTCCGATAATAATTTCAAGGCTGCTGGAAACGGCCTCCAATTGAAATAGCGGGAATAGCGCCATGTACGTATCTACGACGTTCACTCATCCATTGTTTTATTTGATTCAGGCAAGTCAAAGTTAGAGTCTTTTTTCTTGAGGGTGGCACTATTTCATCATGGAGACCAAACAAGTTTTGCATTTCTCTCTCCTGCCGCCTTAAGTAGGCCCTACAAATCCTGAGATCCCAATATCTAATTACAAATCGCTTCCTTTATGATAATACGCAAAATTTTTAGCATTCCTGTTTCTAAAACAAAGGTGTAGTTTCCTAACAATTACCAACATACTGTGCAAAAATACAATTTTGAAAGTGGGGGCGCTCTTCAAAAATGTCTGTTATTTGCTTTAAGTGGCATTTTCGTGATCCACAGCCAGCCTCGTCCTCCCCACTGCATAAACAGTTTAGATTAGTCGCTATAACCGTGGCCTTAGTCTAGTATGTGTTGCCTAATCTTACGCGGAAATATCGATCTACTCTGTAAGAATTCGGAATTTTGGTGTCATTTCCTGAATACAGAAATTACAACATGTTAGCCTATACTACGTGAATCAACCAAAAAATGTGCAAGTATTGCCGATGACCTGACCTGCATAAAAATTCGTTGAATCAAGATTTCTCTTTGTTTTAATAAAGCAAATCTATATACTTTCCAAGTGTTGAAAAAATGGAAGAAATGACTGAAAAATAAGCCAGATATGAACAAATTTCTTAACACACCCCTTTTTCGTCCCTAATCCAATGGATTTATACAGTTAAGCAGATTTGTTATGTACAATATTCGGGGTTATTTAGCATTATGAAAGTAGATGAAGTTATTCATCGCAACTTGGCGTACTGAAAAATTTGTGTTCACACAATCACAAAATCTCACTCATCACCACTCACCCATTAATCATCTGTAAATAAAAGGGTTTTCAAGCACTACTGCCGTAATCCGGGTTATAGATACAAAGATGCCATAGGGACTAAACTCTTGTCAATATCCTTAACAATGGGAGGATCTTGTTTGCCTTACTCTGAACAACAGTGAATGGTGGCTTGAATTTGTCGTATCAGTTTGCACATTGGTAATAAATGAGATTCAGTTTATTGCACATTGTGTGTAAATAGGTTCATTTTATTATCCGGATTTGAAAATAATCACGAAAATGTAATAATCAAGAAAAGTTGACAAAGGCATCATGATATTTTTTGTACATGGTACGTTCTCACAAAAACAAGTTTATTATGTAATCGCCACAGGAATTGAGAAAAAAGGGGTGTGCATACAAAACCCCTAGCCATATCTCTATCTAGCTTCATTTGTCATCTGATTTTTTTGTCTCTTTCATTTTTGTTCAACACATTAAAAGTATATTAGATTTGTTTTTATAAAACAAATCATGATATAGTGAATGCATTAAGGTCAAGATTATCTATTTAATCCTGGCACATTTTTTTTTTATTCATGGGCACTGTGATACGAACATTTACTACTCATACAATAAAACGCAAGTCAACTGAAATTCATTTTAGAAATCACCATCTCTCTGAGTCATGATATCTTCGACCCATAAACAAAAAAAAGTATGGGTGCCAGAATCAGAAATCACCTCTATTCTGGTTGTGTAAAGATCCAGTCGATTGTACTAATTCCATTGTTCAATAACACAAATTGGGGACGCTCAATGTAATAAAGCAGGCCTTCGTAAATGCCTTTTAGTAATTATCACAACACGTTTCCATCCCGCCCCGGTCTGTTTCCGAAATTGACTGCTTTATATAGTGGCTATAATTACAGTAAGTTTCGGATTTTGCACGCGAAATGGCGACGCAGAACAGAACATGACCCTACAGACGAACCCTTTCAAGTGTACAGTTCATCAACATTACAAGTTTTTTTTTTCTTCGCAGTAGAAAAATTATGAACGAAAAAATAACTATTTGTCTGGGAATTCCGGGTCAAGCAAAGTTCCCCTTTCTACGACTCGAAATAATACCTTTCTCAAACCTAGTGGTCAACAGAAGCCTATTTTATTTTGCACAAAACAAGATATTTTGGTCACATTATGTTGATTGAACTCCCTATGTTTCTGTCTAAGCGGTTCCTTGGGAGCCCCTTTGGCCGTTTCTTCTCGCAAAGTGCAATTTGGTAAGAAATTTAACCCAAAGACAGAATGCCTGTTAGTAGACTTTTAGACTCTACTTAACTAATTTTACTTGCGACGGGGCAATCATTTCTAGTATTTCCTTTGAAGGAAATTGAAAGAAAAAGAAAGTATAGAGTTCAATTCCACAGATTCATTTATAGTGAAACCGGACCAACCTCTAATCTAAAACAAAAAGCGATCCCGCCTAATTTGGGACCAATTCATTGATTCCTTCAATTTCCTATATTAGGGCCTATTTAAGTTTTTGCCATATGTTTATTTTTTGTGTTGCATAAATGCCGCCCTGTTTTTATAATAACGTGATGACCCACATGAAAACTAGAACCACTATCTAGTGGAAGATTGATAAGGGTCCTTCCATACTCCGATTTGAGCAAAGCATTCTTATTTGAGTTTTTGCCCGTACTCTTGTTATTAATTCATTCATTCCTTCTCATTATTTTCAATTCGCGCTTGGCTCAAACGAAAATAAATTATTTGCTTAGCGAATGCGGCACACCTGAAAAGGAAAACATTATCAAAACACTAGAAACCCAAACATCTGGGGAACACCGCTCGTCTGTGCGTCTGCGGACATCGTGCAAAACGTACATGAAATTGGTTTAGCGATTACAATTGGTAAAGTTACCAATACTTTTCCACTCCTTACACAAACTTCAACAAACTTCTTTACAACACTCGTAAAAACATATCTTTAAGACTCCCTTTTACATCTTTTAAGCAAGACTGGGTCTACCCCTCTGTGTAAGAATACCTTGTGTTAGTTGACAAGCTAAACAATTGATCTATAGTCCAACCGTAATCACAGAGAAGATGTCCCTCTGGTTATCCAGACAACTAAGTTTCAAGCCAATCACTTGCACTTATCTGAAAACAGAAGGGGAACATTATGTAAAAAATAAAATAAGATATTTTATTTTTGAACGTCACACAGCCGCGGAGAAGGACCGCAGTCCAATGATCCCCTACTTACAATCTCATACCACCCTGCTTTGCATTCATATGCAAATGCATGTGCATTTCATGTGCGAATAGAAATGTTCAATTATTTTTAATTCGCGTTTGCTCAAACGAAATAACTTATTTTCTATCGCGCAGCGCACACGACCTGAAAAGGAAAACCTATATTCAAACACTGAACCAAACATCTGGGGAACACCGCTCGTCTCTGAACGGCTGCGGACATCCCGCCATGTTTTCCCCACCTCAAGGTTTAAAGAACGGGCATCAACAGTCATGCTTGACACTATAAAAGATTATAACAAGCCCAGAGCCCCATTATAATACAACCTTAACATCAATTCAATGTTCCTAAATACTTATAAATAATATTTTGAAATTCTTTCAAACAGCAATACCATGTAAAAAATATACTCACATCAAGATTTTTTAAATTGAAATTAGTACTTTGATCCACTGCTGGCCTCCAATAGCATAACATATATTATCTGGATAAATCTATAAATAAAGCAGATAACACTAATCCAGCCAATCACCAAAAGCCTCGTAATCTCCTCTACATGATCATATACCAGGTATTCTACAGCTCCTGCAGTCAAGGAACCCCTTACTCTAAGGCTATGCAATCGGCCAGCCTAAAAAATCTCTGCATGTAACAATGAGAAAATAAAATTAGTAGTGACAGCTTCTGCAAAAACACAAAAAACAGTACACCTATAACGCTAAACATTTTATGCCACAGCCTAATATCGACCAAACAATGAAGTTCCCAACAGTAGCACAGGGGTTTTGAATAAAAATCCTACAATAGGGTTAATATTAGAATGGGAATAACACGTCACAGCATTAAACCAGTTCACAATCACCGAAAAACTTGTATCCGTACCGCAATATACATACCAGTTAATGCCGCGCATCATGAAACCATAAATTCCAAAGTGAGGACCCCTTATTCTAGAATAAGTAACCTCATATGTATCCGCTCGGGTAATACCTGTCAATACAATACTTTCCTTTCAGAGCAAGGATTTGGCAACATACAGTTTCCACCCAAAACCTCCACACAAGCAAAACGATACCTTGTTCTCTCTAATAAACCGTAGCTGGTACTCAGAAGTCAACCCCACTACTGCTCATAAAGTCTTTTGTAATAAAAAACAGATACACTATTTTTTATTTCTATCAATAAAAACCAGTTTAAATCCTATAATCACAACGAACGTACAGAAATGTCAACAATGTCAAAAAGATCACAACAAAAGGACAATCCAGAACTGTAATTCAAAACTTGCCTCAACTGTATGAAGGGACACACAAAGCAAACCGAGAATTACGGTTGAACAGTACAAATTACACCATAGCATCAGTAAAAACCTTTGACCATGTGGTCTAGGTTCAAAATTCCATATACTTTAGAGCCACTATAGCTAATCCACTAGTAGACAAGAACCGGCAAACCTGCCATCAGTTACATGCATATCTTTACTAAAAATTTAAATAGAAAAGACCCTTGGCAATTAAAGTCAGATCATATTGATTACTAAAATGGCAACATTTCTATAATACCAATGGCAACGGGCAGATTGATACATACTCTCTCTGTCTAATTTTGAGAGAAACCAAGCCGGATTCTAACAGCTCTATGTCAACCACTGCTCTAAAAATCATATCGATACAAGGACGAGAAAAAGTACCACAACACACAGCAAAATGCGCAGGGATCAAGAATTCGTCTATATGAGGAAGCACACCGGATTAACATCTCCCCAACATACACTGCTGCTTATTGGTTAAACCACCACTATATTACATGGCAAAACTGCAGATGGAATGAAGTTCAAACATTCATCAATTGCGGGGAACCAACGAATTAAACACCATCTCTATCATGCAATGCTGCTAAAATCATAAAAGTATCAATGGCTACACTCCACTGTAATACAATGGCAAAACTGTAGATGGAATTCATGGCATTCATCAATTTGAGGGGAAACCAAGCGGATTAACACCTCCCTATCATGGCATGCTGCTAAAATCATTAAATCATCAATGGTTAACACTCCACTGTAATACATGGCAAAACTGCAAAAAATGGACCCCCAGGCTTTTCATCATCAATCTTAGAGGAAACCAAGCGGATTAACCCCTCTCTATCATGCAATCTGCTAAAATCATTAACTTATCAAATGACTAAACTCCGCCTAATACACATGCAACACTGCAATGGAGCCCAAGGCTTGCAAATTTCATTCATATCTGAAGGAACACCATCGGATTAACACCTCCAACATAGCAATGCTTCTTAATCGTTTTAATCATCACATGGCTTAAAACATCACTGCATACATATCAAAATCACAGATGGACATTAAATAATGCCTTCATCTATCTGAGAGGAAACCAAGCGTATTAACACCTCCTCTAGTATGCAATGCTGCTCAATTCATTAAATTAATAAAAAGGCTAACACTACCACCATAATACAAGGCAAAACTGCAATAAGAATCCAGACATTCAATCTATATGGAAGGCAAACCAGGAGATGTAGAACTCATCAATGCAAATAGTGGGCTTAACCTAGAATAATTACCGGACGGTTAAGACGTCCGTAGTCAAAGAGCAAAACTGCAGAAGGAATACAAGGCATCTATCTATCTCCTTATAGAGGAAGAACCAACGCGGAATAACACCTATCATGCAATACAGCTCCTAAATCAAAATATAATCAAGTTTATCAAAATGGGCCAAATTCAACTATAATACATGGCAAAACAGCCAGAAGAAATCAAAGCGTACATCTATATGAAAGGAAAACTGAGGGGATTAACCACCTCATCATGCAATATTTCCTCCTTAATCATCAATTTTGTCAGGACAGCTAAGACGTACCGTAATATATGGCAAATGCAGAGAAATCAAGGCATCTATCTATAGTGAGAGGAAACCAAACGGATTAAACACCTCTCCATCAGCATGTCATTTTTTATCAAAATGCTAAAATTATCACTGTGAACCATGATAAAAAGATGGAACCCAAGACATTCACCTATATGAGAGAAACCAGTGGATATCCCCTTCTCTATCATGCAACTTACTCATAAATCAAAAATATGACTAAGGTGGGCAAATCACTCCCTAATACCCTGCAACACTGCAGAAGAAACTCAAGGCATTAGTCTAACATGAGAGAAAACTATGCAAAATAACACCCGGTCATACAATACTGCTGCAAATCATACCACTTTATCAACATGGCCAAAACTACACCATAGTTCACTGTAAATACAAAGCAATCAGCCGATGGCTCGAAGAGATCATATATCATGTTATATGCGAGGAACCAGTCGGAGTAAACACCTCATCATGCAACGTGCTCATAACTCATATTTGACTATCAGTCAGGGCGCTACATATACCGACATACATGACTAAACTTCCGAAGGAACACAAACATTCGTCAAGTATGAAGAACAGTGAGAGGCGGAAATAACCACCTTCCATGGAATAACACCCATCCTGCAATACTGCCCAACTCATACCATATTATCAAATGCCTTCACATAACTACATACAAAAGCAATCCCTTGGACCTTCAAGAGATCATTAATATGACAATGAGTGTGAGAGGGAAAACTAATGCGGAATTAACACACTCATCATGCAAAACTTGCTCATAAATCATATCGATTAATTAATAGGACAGCTAAACTATTCCGTAACAGGTGTGTGCAAATTCATCTATTTGAGAGGAAACCAAGCAGATTAACACCCCTCTATCAAGCAATACTGCTATAAAATTCCAAGTCATAAAATTATCACGATTACTAAAATAAACTATACACTTACAAAATTGCAGAAACTGTAGGGTAGTCACAACATTCGTCCTGTCATAAAAAACAAGCGGATCAACACCTACATGTATCATGCAAGCTGCTTTTTCTATCTTTCTGGGATAAATATAACCATCAAGTCCAACAAATCACTTCACACGTCAACTAGCAGGTAATAAAACAATTTAAAAACACTTCACAAAGGGGTCTGTCAAAAATGCCTCTACAAAAGACGGGAACACCCTAATTTCTAAAAACGCTCCTCCAGAGGAGCTCACTATACTTCCTAACTCTTAATACTGGAGTGAAAGATAACCCTCGCCACCTCGGACATACCACGCACAACTAACATTAAATATAATAACTACAGGCCAGAGAGTACTCGAGAGAATGTCAATAAGACAGGTGTTCAAAATAACTTTCGAAGAAATTGGCAATTAATTAAGCTTCCTTTACCATGCACTTCCTACCTAATGTGAGCCGAGTGACAATTAAAGTTGTGCCTATTGGTCCAATTATTGATAAGCAATTAGGCTCAAACCTGAGATCTGAAAACGGGGAGGACCTGGGTGGGAATAAATCATTATTGTGAAATCGCACTACTCCCCCTACGCTCCAGTGCACTATATCACATTGAATGAATTGTGCTTTTGTTATAATGGTTGTAAAAGCTTTCCACGGTCAAGCAAGAACTAGAACTGCCTTTTACTTTACATAATACCATGTACTGATATCCTGTTTGCTGATTTCAGTTCTATGCTCAGGTTTACTTACCAGCATTCTGGATTTCCGACAATGTGTACCAGTTTTCTATGGGGAAACAAGCATGCATAAGTGTTGAATGAATGTTTTTTCTCGTATACTCTTGTGGATTTTTTGCCCTATGGGCTTTCTGCCTAATAATAGCACGATATTATAATAATACCATAAATATTATTATTTTTTTTTTTTTTTTTTTTTTTTCCGTGATGGGATGGTGGAAGATCAGAATCTAGATTTCCATAATCCCACTTAAAACAAGCGACTTTAGGCTTTGACCCTACCCTACACCTAATAAACCCTATACGCCAATCAAAAAGTACTTGGACAAGCACTACTCAGTCAACCACATTAATCATATCACTAACTATAGCAGTAATAAACTTATGCACCACTATACTCTTCCGCAGTCAAAACCCATAATTATAAATTTTCCCGGAAAAAAAAAATCGGCAAATACACTTTATTAACAGATCATAGGCCTACTATAGGCCTTCATGACAACATAAAATCCGCGACAACATACAGTAACTGTATCAGATTTACAATTACGTTTATATTTTGCTCTGAAAAAGGCACAAATATATAGCCAACCTCAAAGATCTCGGATGAAGTGACACCGGGCAATCACTACTGGCGTCAGTGACCTATTTTCGACATAGGGGAGATTAATAATAGAGAGATAAACTATGCGTAAGAATTTAGTATTTCTGCCAACCACCCTGTGAATTCGGAAACTTCAACGGGATAAACGGCATGTTGAAGAAAGAGGGTGGCAGAAAGGCGGAATACGCCCCGGTTCCCATAAACCGTACTGAGAATGATATTACTCAACTAGTTTCATTATTTAATTATAAATATTTCCTTTCTGCGACTAATAACTACCATGACAAATATGTACAACACCACTCCCAACTGCCTAGTTACCTGCACATAGGCCTATGCCTGATTGAATATCATTGAAATCTACTATAAGCAGTTGTGATAGTAGGGGTATAATTCAAAACGCACGTAAGAAACCGTTACGTAACCAACTAATCCAAATTTCGGTTATTGTCCAAAATAAATATATACCCTACTCCTACGTCTCCTCTCATCACTAAAGAAATCCCCATATCACGAATATCTCTCACGCACTTCAAAATCCAGTAAAAAGGAATTGATCCCACACAGTCCATATTATAAGTACTACTAATTTTAATCGTCCACCCACGTGTCGCGAAGACAGCAGTTCAATGATTCCCCCCTACTACAAAACTCTCATACCACGACGCATTTGTGCATTCATTGCAATGCGTGTTCCTAGTATTCATGCTTGCGAATCGAAAAATGTCATTATTTCACAGTTCATGGTTTCAGACGTTGGCTCCGTCATGCCTAACATATATTCCTGCATAAACAATTGTTGAGATCCCGTACAGTCATCAACTCCTGACCTAGTTCATTACCTTTCATTCACCAGTGTATACCCTGTTTTGGGTATGATATACTCAGAACATACAAGTATTCAAGTTTTGTAGGGCATTTCGTGATCATAGCCTTTTTCCCCTCTTCCCCCTTACCTTAAAAAGCTTCAGTCGCCCCTCTGCCCCTATCATCTGAACTGTAACCTAAGTATTATGTGTGCCTAATCTTATTGCAGATTCGACTACTCTGAAAAGAAATTCATAATTTTGTATTTCGCCCTAATGGACATAATGACAACGACATTGCTTTTGGGGTCCTTTGATACCATGCAACTTTTGCTCACTAAATATAAAAACGCTCAATCAGAATCACCTTAAATCTTATTTCGGGGGAAAATCTTTGTCCGAGGATATTGAATGAACCATTGAAAGGGAAATACGATGGTGATTGATCATTCTAAGCCTAAGGTAGCAAAATATGCTACAAGTTCAAATTTACAAACGTCGACAGTTTCATTCTTCAAATGAAATTCCAGAAGTTTCATGTGTATATCTGTTCTATTTTTTAACTTGCAGCTCATAAAACATTGAGAGTTTTGCCGGATTATTGAAGCATTACGCGACGTGAAAATTACAAAGGTGATTCCTTTTTCATCTTTGGGCAGAGATAGTAGTCAGACGGTGCCAAATTCGAGTGAATAGGCTGGATATTCTACCCGATTGAAGTCACACTAATGGATTGCAGTCATTACTACCATTTAGACTTTGAACTGCGGCATTGTATGATGGAAGAGCACACCCGATGTCAGATTTTTTCCTCTCCTCAACTTTTTAATTTTCTCGCGTAATGTTTGAATAGGGTGTGGCCCCCCCAAAATTTCAATGTTTGAGTATCTGCAGTAAAAAACTAGAAACATGATATACACATGAAATCGGGAATTTTCATTTGAAGAATGAAAACGTTAGCCTGTTTAAATTTGAACTGTGCCGCATATCTCTTTCTACCTTAGGCTTGAGAACTTAGCAAACATCCCTCGTAGTATCACGAAATGTACCATTAAACCTTAGCACAACTACAATCTCACCAAAACTCAAGTGTGTTAAATGAGAGAAAATGCAGCAAGAAGAAAGACAGAAAAAGTAGCGATGACGTCATCAAACAACTATATGGGCACGAAATCGCTGGCCGCCGGGTCAGCGGAACACGCCGTTTTTTTAGCGTGCTATCAGGGGTCATGGATGCTGGTGCAGAAGGGCCTGGGTTCAAATCCCACCCGAAATTGCGACTTTTCTTCTTCCCCCCTCTTCCTCGCGAAAATTGCGACTGGAATATCTGTGTTCCCTTTCCTCGCGCCCTTCAGTTCCTCCCGGAAAGATTAGGCTAGGAAACCGAAAACCGTCATGGTTAGGGTTAAATTGTATTACAAGTAAAATTGGTCCTTGGTGAGATGACAATCAATTTGACTCATTGAGTAAAACGTTTAGTAGTTGAACCACGACAGGTTAGGCAGAATTGTAAGTTTTGCTGGTATATAATATACATACGGATTTTGGGGGGAACTATAGGAGCGAGACAAAAACGAAGATCCAATTGAAAAAGCTCTCAATGTCACATGCCTTTTATAATTGTTGTTTTGGGTTAACACTTAGTGCCCAAGCTAAAAAACTTCGTTAGTGCCCAAGGGAGGGGGTCCTAGGGGACCCAACCAGATAACCAATTTCCCAATGGTGAGTTTGATCATACACTAACACAAGTAAATGGGGGTCACCGTAAGAACCACATTACCCACAATAAAAATTGAAATCCGAACTTTGACCTTATGACCTATGGCCAATTGAAATTGTCACTCTCCGGAAAGGGGTGGTTTCTGCACATTCCATCCTCAGCAACCCCAAAATAAGTTTGAAACCAAAATAATTCATATATCTACTCTAGAATAACCAATTTAAAATTAATCATTGCAAAATATAGCCAAATTTCTACCATCTTGTATGTTTTCTCAGAAACTTCAAAAATCACCTATTTTTCTCATAGTACTTACACAGTAAGAGCACGTCATGACAAAATTAAACTGATGCTATCAGCATTATAAAAGGTTATTTATTTAGGTTTATTATTATTAATTGCCTCCTAAGGTAATATATCTAAGCAAAAAATCCCAAGAGTTAATTAATTGAATTTTTTTATTAGTAAAATATTTTGATTTTTGCACTTCCGTTAGTTTGCCCAAGGGGGGGGGGTTCCTAGGGAACCAACCTCATTATTTTAATTGAAGCCGTGGGCGGATTTGAAATTTTTTAAGTACAGAAGAAGCGTATTCAAAATCAGACAATTAGCAAAAAACTCCTTGAAAAATTTGCATTTTGCGTAACGAGAAAGAAATCGCAAAAAAATCAAAGTTGGTACTATGGATACCACCCACCCCCCCCTTGGGCACTAAGTGTTCGTTAAGGAGCATTTCGTGATATTAGCACCTTCGTGTTGTTTAAGGTCACTAGTATCCTCGAGAAATAATATGATTGCCAGTGTCAGTTGATTCTGGCTGTGCGTTTTTGATGCTTTGAGCAAAATGTTTATTTTATCATGGTGCCCATAAGTATATAGCAACTGTGTTGTAATTGGATCAGGAAAATATAAAATATTCGAGTTCTTCTAAAGTTGATCGATTGCACGCAAAGGAATATGGACACCTTAATATACTTTGGCCAACTGCTCAGCTGATATAAAAATCTCAACTTTAGTTGAAGTAAGTTGGGGGACGATGCTGTGCCTTCACGAAATGTCCCTTTAATAATTTATTGAGATCCTTATTTTTCCTATAAAGAATTATCACAAAGAAAAGGCCAAATTTGTGAGACAAGAGGCAAACTGATATTAGCAATGAGGGAATGGAAAACGCAGGAAGTAAGGGTCCTAAAAGGAATGTTTATTAATAAAAACACATAAACAAGTGGGTTCGATATTCAATGACAACTTCAGATTTAGTTTCGAGCAATGTTTTTGCACTCTCTCAGTGTCGCGTTGTTCGCTGAATCATGATAGTGATATCGCAAATGGCAGTTGGGCTTCCTTGCAGGCCTAAAAGCTATTCATTTTCCCGAAATTGGGCACGCACGGCGTCAGCTAAAACAGGCCCAGTAAGCCCAAGGTTAGTCAACTCTAATGTCGTCTAGAGTCTTCTGGCTTTTATCGGTGTACTTTATTCGGCTAAATTCCATTCAATTTTTTTTCTCCAAGTCAATAATATGTTTAAAGACAGGTTGGGTTTCCCAAGAAGATTGAACAACTCAAAATTAAAGCAAATAGGAAATATTTAATGGGAAAGTGTCGACATTACATTACTGAACTTTTGAAACTTGTTGCGGAAAGGTTATAAAAGAGGACAGACTGGATTGGTTCACGTTAGGTTCGCCACATGTGTAAACAATTTTTTTTTAGTGCTCTTTTATTAGTTATAGGGGCCCTTTTGTACGATTTATTTCTTACCTGAGACTTACTGTATATTTACGCGTGAACTGTAACAGACTCGTAACTTTCACTCAAATTGCTTTATAAGTCACTCAACGCTTTGCCCTTGATATTGCTATTTCAAGCAAAAACATGATACAGAGACTATTACATATAAGTTCACATATGTGATGGTTGGTACAAAAACGACCCTTTCACCAAAACCGGTGTCTGCAAACCAGCACCATTCATCAGTCGACTGGCTCCCTTGGCTCATTTACTACAGTTACTGAATTAGTATATAGTCTATTTTTTTTTTAGTAGACAGTTCGTTACGAGTAATAAGCTGTATTGTAAACACACACTTTCAGTATTAGAAAATACGCAAAAAAAAATGAAGACCACAAACGTCGTAAGCAGAAAGAAGAAGAAGCCACGATATAAGGATACGTATTTGTATCAGTTTTCTTTGGTAAAAGTGTATGCCTTCACCATGGCGATCAACGCTTTGGCTGGAGACGCGGGGGATCAAGATAGGTGAGTTTGACTACTTTATTTCATCGTATGGATTCCACGCACTACCCATCTATTAGTTGCATAAACTGTACATTTTCACTTATCCTAATGAGTATATTGCTAGTTGACAAAGTGTAGTATAAGATTTAGGCTCACGTTTGTTACGTACGTACAGTCCCTATGAGCGAGTAAACCAATTCCTCTTCCCAGTTCAGTACTCATTCACCGTTTTAGTTAGTGGGTAGTAAGGGGGTTCGTGCACCCCCCTGAAATAAACTTCTAATCAATGTCACTATATCAGAAAAACATGCGTAGTAATGTAGAATAGAAAACGATTAGCTATGTTAAAAAAATCAAAAAGTGTCCCACGTATCATTTTTATGCAAATTTATGCAAATTAGTATCGACCAGTACAGAAAATACAATTTTTGATATATTCAGCCAATTACTGTTTGTAAATGAAAATGGGTGACTGTGCCCATGTTTCGAGGACGTCAAAGATCAAGATGGAACCAGCTTGAAAATACCAGATGTCCCAATAATGACGTAATATGCAACATTAGGGTCGCCAGTAGCTAAAAATACAATTTTCGATATTATCTCACCAATACTGTTGACAATTGACAAATAATAAGATGACTGGACTATGTTTTGAGGTCAAATGATCAAGATGGACCATTTTTGAAAATTACCAGATCTTTCCATGAGGACATTAAATAGGCAATTTGTCGCCATTAGCTAAAAAAATCCATATTTGGGTATCTTGGCCAATATTCCACATACCTGACCACATAAGATGACGAGACCTATGTTTGATTATCAAGGGTATAATTTAAAAAGGTACTCAGAATTATTTTCATGTGTCACTAAACAAGTTCACCTGCAAATACTAAGAGTATGCAAATTAGGGCCTTTCAATGTCCATAGTCTAGTATTGAGGGTTCATTGTAATGAAAAAGAAAACGTTGTATTTATCTTATCTATAATACTCTACCGTGATGGGACCCCGTTTGGCTGGAGTTAAAACCAATCCAGATCCAGCTAAATGAAAGTGTGTATCCATATTGTTCATGGTAGTTTTAAACCCTCAGTATATTTAAAGGATCTACAGGAGAAAAATTTATTTGGCCAAAGACGTTCTAAAACATCCCCAAAACACAGCGTATTAACATTTAGAATTACAATCTAACCATTATTAAAGACTTTTATTAAGCATTTTCTCTTTAATTCAATGTGTGCATAAAAGACTAATGTAACACAATAGACAGTTGACATGTTTTAATCAAGCCAAAAAGAAACGTCTGGAAAACGTGAAGGAAAAGGATCTTCGGTCTTCGGACGCATCCGTCATGTGCTATCCATATTGTAGCACTAAACAAGAAGGCAAATAGAACGACTAGTGTTCGTATGCCAACCAGAAAGCATTGGAGTACACAGTCTTGTAGGACATTGGATCTAATATCTGCAAACAGAGTGAGGATCTTGCTATTATATTTTTCCCTTGCTTTTGTGTGTGTGTGTGTGTGTGCTACTGCAATTGTGGGTGTGTGTATGTGTGTGTGTGTGATATGAACGAAAATATCGCTCTGAAACCTGCTTAAAACGCCTAGCAGAAGGACCACAATGAAAGACCATATCCTTTACAAAGGTAGATCACCACAAACAACTATGCAGTTGCAGGAAAGACGTCCATATGTACCCCTCGGATATATTACATGATACAATTTATTTTATTTTGGCCGTGTTTGACACAAACGGAAAATAATAAACAGCTAAAATAATAACATTTTATGTTTGCATGAAATATTATGAGAGGGGCGGTACAATGGAATCTTGCCCAGTGCATTATGGGGAAATAACTGTTTGTCAAGAAGCGATAATGCTCAAGCTTACACACTCCTGGAAACATTGACATTGGTCAAGGTGTTGCTCTCAATTCGCCAAGGTTTCAATGAGTCCATAGACCTTGAGTATTGATTTCTGGGTTGTGAGTCCCAAGTTGCAGAGAGAAGGCTCCTATCCACGGCAGCATATTGCCTTGCTGCCAATAAACTGATAAAAAGCCATTACAAAATATTCTTGCATATGGGTAGGTAGAACATAGATCGTGTCATTCTCAAAAAAAAGGTGTGAATGATGAGCCATCAGAAACTTTGGGCCACGATTGCGCGGGGAGTGAAAAGGTGGGGGCAGGGAAATTCTGGTGTGTTGACTTCAAGCTAAGCTATTCTCTGCGCAGCTTATCTCCCTCCCGGCAGACAGAAAGAATTATGTTTAGGCTTTCTGACTCCGTTGCACTTCCTGTATTATGATCCTTGTAGCAATGTTGACAATGTTGCTGCCATGGGACATTAGTAGAGATTTATTCGAGTATCCATTTCCAAGTGGATATATGTGATGTTGTCTTCTTTCAGAATTTGAGGTCTAGGTTGGGCTATGTTGATTCATTGACCAGGGCCTTGACCCAGGGATTGTTTTTAACTCAAAACAAGAATAATAAACTGTAGCAGAGTGGCCAACCGGTGCAGAATCATGGGGACATGCTTTGCTTTGGAACATATATATCTGAGAATGATTTCCATTGTCCCTCTGTCATTGCACGGTACAGGTCGTGCCCATAGGACGTTTAAACATTGCGTATCTCTAAGTCTCTTTACAAAGCATTACCATGCAGAGTGAACCGGAGAGGTCAGCAGGTATGAATTTCTCAGAACCGCCGCTCCATGGCGTAGACTGTGTTAGAGAACTAAGGAGGTCTGTGGACCCATGGTAAAGCATGCCTGAATAGGACGAAGGAAAGCGACATCTTGACACTCGATAAAGTTGAACCAGACCCATTTTGTGGCCGTGACTCCTTGCTCTTATCCAAGAGGAGTAGAAGTGAAGGGTGCTAGTGGGTAATACGCCAATAATTCTCTACTTGTCACGGGAAATAAATTCTGGTGGGAGATTGGGTCCACCGGAAGACTACTCAAGAGGGGGGGGGAGGCGATGCCTCTGTGAAGTCGATTACTTCCGGGTTTTGTGTATTCATTCCCAGCAGATGATGATATTCAACTCGTCAAGATCAGAGGTTTTTTGCTGATCCAAAGTTAGGTATGATCACAGACTGATAACATGCGATATGGGCGACTTATATGATTGTCGGAGATGTCACTTCCAATGAAGCTGCTCCAATCTATATCCGGCAAGTTCTGTTAAAATTACGAGGGTTGTTGTTGTAAAATACTACGATTGCTTAGATGCTTTTAAAAGTATTTAATGGGTAACAGATTTGTAAGTCGAAATGTGTGATAATTGGTTTTGGGATGATTTAGAAACGTCTTGGCCAAGAAATTTTCCTCATGTAGTTCTTACAATATACTGAGGTTTAAAACACCATGATACAAGATGGATATCACACTTGCATGTGGCAGAGAGTCATTGGAGAATGTTAGAGTCTGTTCTTCAAGTGTGCTTTTCGGCATGATCAAACACAGTATCTAAGTCTCGCATTAGTCTTGAATCGTTGCATACCATGAATTTAAGAGAAATGTATTATGTATTATGTATAGAAGTATAAATTTACTTGGCCAGCAACGTTTCTTATAATTACCACAAAACGAGACTATCGACATAACACCCTAATTGGCATAGTCTTAGGATTGCAGGGAAATGTTAATGACAAATGTAAACATTAATTTTATGAGTGCCTTTTAAATTAACCTCGACCCTAAAAACATAGGTCTTGTCATATTTTTATGGGGGCCAGGTGTGTGGAATATTGGTAACGATATGGCCCCAAATATGGATTTCTTGGCTAATTGTGACCCTAATTTGCATATATTTTGTCATTCATTGTGGACATCTGGTAATTTTCCAAAAGGTTCCATTTTTGATCGTTGACCCACAACACATAGGTCCAGCCACCTATGTGTTCATTATCACAGTATGTTGAGCGATATATCAAAAATTGTATTTTTAGCTAATGGCGACCCTGAAATTTGCATAGTACGTCCTCTATTGGGGACATCCTAGTAATTTTCAAAATGGATCCATCTTGATCTTTTTGACCCTTCGAATCGAACATAGGTCCAGGCAACTTATTTGTTCAATTATTCAACAGTATTGGCCGAGATATATTGAAACTTGTATTTTCAGTAATGCGATAATAATTGCATAAAATTTGCATTCATAAAAATGATTCGTGGGGCCACTTTTTGATTTTTTTAACATAGATAATCGTTTTCCACGCATTCTTTCTGATATAGTGACATTGATTAGAAAGTTGATTTCAGGGGGGTACGAACACCCCTTCTACCAACTCGGACTAAGTGTATTAGAAAAAACCCCCTTTTTTTGAGCAGGATATATGATACCAGATTCCACAAGGTCAGTTCATGTTGTCAGTACAAAGTAAAACCCATGAAACTGTGTCCTTGGGGGATGAGCATATATTGAACTCATAGTGATTTACGATCTGACAATGATGCAAGTGATGTGTCCCGAGTGTTGACAAACCTATAAAGATCAGAAGGAAGCACTCAAAGGGTTAAAAAGGAATATCGTTAGTACCAGTCAGTATCATGTCCGGCTCGTAGGACAATAAAGGGAATAGGCGTGAATGTATTGAAAGTAGGGTTTGCGTGTTTAGAAATCCCCGGGTCGACTGCCCGTTTTGCACTATATGAATGAGTCCAGAGAGACAAATTAATACCTCGGACACCCGGTATCCCTCATTCCTAACTTTAATCCTTTGATCTTTTTTTTTTCCGTCCGCCATTCGTTTGAACGAAACAAAGTCCCATGAGAGAGTGGCTTAGCTACCATGACAACATATCTGCGAAATAAATCCGGACCGTGACCATGAAGGCTGAGACTAGTAAAAATATAAATGCTAAATAAATCTATGCGCGCAGTATGACAATGAGAAAGAAAAAAATACGTAGGACACTACATCACTTAGGACGAGGTACCTGACCAAACACAAAAGTTGGAAAGCATGTAGGACATTAAATTACAGGATATCATTACAGGCTACTTGTTGGTCATTTGCCGCGCCTTGGCGAAATTTTTGTCGGGTAGGCGAAATTTTTGTTGGCAACACTGGTAAAACGTCTATTATTTACGGAACCATCGAGGGGCAGGGTAGGATGTTGTTATCAAATCACTTGATATGTTAGTCTGCAGTATCGACCTTTAAGTCTCTCCTACTTTTGAAATAGCGGAAACCGTTCAAGTTCGTAAGCTCTTAATCAACTTTCGAATGGCGCAGACCAACTTGTGACAACATTTCCAGTTATGTGTTTAGAGAGCCCCAGTGATGCAATAGACTTTGTCGTCCTGTGCCCCCTACATCGGAAACTAAGCATTTAAGGCATTCCAACTAGTCCTTATTTTAATCCTATGCACACCAATAATTTGCACATTTTATCCAAATCAAGCAATTTTAAAATTTGACCCCTGTACAAACTGAAATTTTATGCCCTTTTTATTGATTTTGGTGTGTTTTAGCCATAACTCTGAACCTTTAGGCTGTACATATACAAACTATACCTTTTCTTGAATCCTTTTGGTTAGACACATAACATGTTATACGTTCAACATGTAAATCAATTTAAAATTTTACCCCTGTACAACTTTTCTTGGCCCCCCTCCTTAAGGCACAATTAGCAGCACTTAAGTATGACGTTTCAGGGGTCCCCTTTCCAGACTGTGTCCAAACATTTTTAATCACTCAAACCTTTTGTACTTGGAGTGTTTACAAAGGTTCTGCTATAATTACATGTTAAAGTAATTGTCAAATGGCTGAACAAACCTAAGACGTCCGTCAGATTGTCTATCTATCTGATGAGGAAAGAGCGAACCACTCAAAATTTAATTTAGATGATTAGCCCAGATAGCCTCTTTTTATAATGTCGAAATTTGCCACATCCTCGAGCACGGGTATTACAATGGCCTTTACTACCTCTTCGTTTTCGCTGTTTTTCATTTTGGCTATGAGCTTTAAGATTTAGCTAGATTTTGTTACGTAATTTTCCGGTCTGACAAGACGCAAGTGAATTGTTGACCCCGATTTTTGACTCAACTCAGAAAGATCGAAAAAGGTGCAAAGCGCTCAAAAGGAATCGTGTAGTAGTTCCTTTGGAGCTATGTCCGCTTTCCATATACAATAAGGAATAGCCGTGAAAGTGCGTTTGGTGTATATTCGAAATGCCCTTTTGCTATCCAAGCAGGACCATGAGTCCAGCGGACTAATACCCAATTCACACCTGGCACCAAAGTGGGGAAAGAATGTGGACAGATTAATACAACTAACATAGGTCTTCTTTAAGTGTTTCATATAAAATTTTACTGTAAAATATGTTCCTAGTTGGCTCTGCGCATTCTAAAGTGATTAAGAGCTATGAAAGAGTAAAATGCTTTTAACGAACCTGTTCCGCTATTCAAAGTGGGGAACTTTAAGTATATCAAGATTAGCTCAATCAGGTAAGCGCGCGACTCCAGTGTATGCTCATCCATAGGCGTGCGTTCGAGCCAGTGAGATTCAGCTATCTTGTAATTTCCGTGGACAAGAAATAACCGCTTTTATTGTCTCGAGTTACCCAGGCGATATTTGGGAGGCTGATCCCGGCTGCGATGGTTATCTCGAAGTATGTTTGCTGATAAGTGAAATCGCTGATCCCGATCTGCTGCATCCCGTGAAATGATGCTAAATGGTTTATGTATGGTTGTGCCACAGAGATCAGCGACCATTTGTGAAGCGCTTTAGAGGCCACTAGCATAAGGCGCTATATTAATCTCTGCTATTATTATTGCTATTATTATTATTATTACTAGCTAGATAACTAAATTATGATTTCATAACAACATCCTACCCGTCCCTCGATGGGGTATGCTAATGTACCCGTTATGACCATCAATGTACACGCATAATGGGACAAAAATTATTTGTTATTGAAATAAACCCTTTAGTTGCTCCAAAAACGATACATTTCTTAAACAGTTTTGTTGAATCAGCCTTGGGTACAAGTAAAAGCTTTAAATACGTTTATTTCTCGAGATTTTTTAAACATTATTTTGAAACTTTTGCAATGTTTTCAGGATGGGTTAAAACCGGCACAGGTGACTGTCCTACGCCAAACTTAGAGATAACCCCCGCCGGTTGGACCTTTTCAATATGGGGCAATTCATTCCACATGGCTGATCCGGGGAATTGTTTTTCATATTAGTATCTATCTGCCGCCAGAATCCGTCGGGGCCGGTGTACCGGAACCCTCTCCCATCATCCCAAATTCTTTCTCCGGCTCTATATGTTCAACTTGTCGTTGAACATCACGTGGCGCTCTTTCTATGGGATCGTCAATACATCGGGATATCGCTAGTCGTGGTTTCTATCTAGCGTAAGATTTCAGGTCTTTATGATGCTCGTTAATAACCACAGGATGGTGGCCGCTACATGTAGACTCTGCAGCATGAATCATCGTTAAAAAGCACGTGTGTGGCCTATATCGCAAAGCCTTTTAGACATTGGTCATGTCCTTCTGTGCTGGTGTTTTGTAGTCTATACCGTTCAGGACATTAGGGCAAACCAAGTGGCAAATGCATAACAAAATTATTAAAATCATATGACCGTCTGTTCCCACCCCCACTCACATAACAAAATGTAAATTTTCTATTTCTCTTGAAAATGAATGTTACCACTCAATTTCTTTTTCCTAATATCAGTGCCAATGATACACTAGACTCACAGCAAACCATGAAGCTAAATATTATTCAACCATCGGCCCTGTATGTGGAGGAGAAAACAACCCCAGATTCCTTTTTTCATCTGGGAGTGCAGGGCCATTGTTATTTTGCCACGCAGTTTGAAAAGATCCAGGTGTTATCACCTCGATGATTCGTGTTCAGTAATTTGGTCCATGACGCAACACACAAAATACATGTCTCTTTCACAAATAAATATTCAGTTTTACGTTTGTAGAGCCGTTGACCTAGTTTCTTCTCAAAACGCGGTAATTGAATAGAAATGCAGTTAATCACTTACGGATTGTGGTTCTGGCACAAAGTTTTGTAGGCCAAAGTATGCCAGAAACTTTTTTTTTCATGACTTTTTTTGGTCTTTTTTCCTTTTCTCCTTTTCGAAAAAATGATGAAAAATACGGTCAAATGTTAGTTAAAAAAAACACACACATTATGAAGCTCGAGATTTATTTATTGTAATCGAGGCTGGTATTTTGTGCTTAGGTATATCGGGTGTTACCCCGCTTTCAATATAGTCAAATCCGACCAGCCAAATGATGGTCAATGCTTTACCGATGGTTCAACATAAAACCTTTCCAGTCCAATGTGCATAATGTTCTAACTGGCTTGCCATACAAAATCTGGGAAAGAGTTCTATATTACCTTCCTTTAAATTCCCCCAGGAACAATGCGTTTTATTATGGCCTACCACTAACAAAAACCCTACCCTAAGGCAAACAAATTCTTACACGTAGAACTTCGATTATGGAACTCTTTACCAAATCTGTACTTAATCTGCACATCTGGGTGAATTCAAGCTGAATGTCTCCGGCTATAACTAAAAGAAAGGTGTTGGAATGTGCAAAATCAGATTAATTCACGTTAAACGAACATGAGCAGATTTTCTAAGGACACAAGTTTCTCTTAATTGCCCTTGATTGGTTGTAGAACACTTACCGAGAACGTTTCGAAGTGTTTTTAAACCAAAAACGTATGTTTTGAACTATGCTCTCCTAAGCGGCCCTATAGAGAAGAAAATGCTCAATCACCGTATCACCTTTGTATTTTATAACGACGGCGTTTTAGCCTTATTCACTTAAGGTGTGATTTAACTGGTTAACATTCCGAATATTAAAAAATGGCTTCGATAAAAAAATTGGAGTGTCTTTTTTTCTGGAAATGTCCTCATGTTATGAGTAAAGGAGAATTCTTCATTGCTGTATTGCCATATAATTACAAACATCTGTCACTTTCTATTTGAAATTAACACAAAAACCTGCAAAGACCATTTGGTACCCAGTGAACATGGGGAAGAGATATCAAGTGATTCAAGTGTGTGTTTACGGTCATCTTCAAATACAAGACTCGCTGCCCTGTTCTGTAGACGTTGAAGACGAGAAATTAACACATTGAACCTGCAAAGCAGCTTCTCATTGACAATCACATGACTAAATCATCTTACATTACTAATGTAAGCAATTATGACGTTTTTCATCTACGAAATATTCCAAAAATGAGTAAATATTTTGAGCCAACCTACATGTTTTCCAATCCATTCCTCGCGGTTCATCATCATTTCTCTCCGTATCACTATTACATGTACTTACCGTTCGTTCTCACCTTCAACGTCTACAGAACTGGGTAGCGAGTCTTGTGTGAAGTTTACCGTAAACAGTCAACTGGATCACTTTTGAAATCTCTTCACTGGCTACCAATACGCCAAAGGACCATTTTAAATTACTTTTGCTTGTATATGAATGCCTTCACAACCAAGGGTCAACATGCATACTTGAATTACTTATCTTTATATGCTCCAAAGAGCTCCAAAGGTACAACTCCGATCTTTCAGTGATTATCCTCATCTTGATAGCCCCATCACTAGATTATTAGCGGGTGATAGAACTTTCACATTTTCTGCAATAAAAGGATGGAATAAGCATCCTGTATTCATCTACTGCTATGTTTAAAAAGATACATGTTTGAAATGTAGTTTTTAAGTTGTAGTATTGGGGGTTTTATTTTGAAAGCACTCTGAGCCTTTTGTGTAAATGCTCTTTGTTTTATATTGTATTATATTGTATTGCGTTGCATTGCATTGTATTGGTATATAACTTGTGACCAGTGGCATAAATCGAGCCAAAATTCCCAAGTCTTCCTGGTTAATCTGCTGCAGCTAATGCTAAAATGGAACCAAATCCCGTGTTTGTGCCTCTATGCCGTTGGGGCACAAATACACACCCATCACAAGCTGATTTTGGAAGTTATTCTAGCTAGATTGCGGATATATTTAGCGGCTTGCGTTCACTTAAGAATGGCCACTTTTGAAAGCTGTTATAACATGTATTTTGGATTTCCTCTTTCATCCTACAGAAGAAGACTGATGTTTAAACCGGGTTTTTATTTCCAAAATGGCCTGGCATGTCACGGCACCTGGATTACCATTGCAACGCTGATCAACCTTGGCATAGTGCGTGATGAGTACACTGCAGGCGTTGACCAGTCCGTTGCTAGTACTGTGTCCTCGCGATCCTAACATGCGAAGTCGTCGCCTTCTTCATTTTGGAGACTTTCGTTTGGGAGCTGATAACTGCGTTTACACTTCTACTGTCTGGCCAAGTTGTATTTGGGCTCTGAGCGGTGTAGTAGGGCTGGTAAATGGGATCCAGGCGAAACCAATTCCATCTACAGTGCTGTTTGCTGGGATTGGCCGTTGTTTTTGCATAATAAGGTGTGGTGAGTATTTTGAGGAGTCGCACATAACTTCTATCTTAGCGGCTTCCCTCTTGTCATGGGGTATCTTGCAGGTTAATTTGCCACCAAAACTTGAGCTGTTGCATAAATCCCACTGTTTGCATTGAGATGAAGTTGTAGTATTTTTTACTATGGCTTTGTACATATATCATTGTCATCCGTATAAACTCCCACGAAGGAAATTTCAAATGCCCACTCATCATATCTCAATATTTCAAACAGTTTGTATATGTGGTATATCAGTAAAAAAATACATTTATTCCTGCTTTACCAAGATAACCATTTAGAACAATCACAATACGCGATGAATACCTCTTCAGTTAAAACAGGGGGATCTCAAACACATTGTTCTAATTTGCCATGGTAGTCCTGCGAAAACAGGTCAACCTGGCTTTCAATTCCGGTAAACGTTTCATATAGAAGTTCCAAGAATGAAATAATGGATTCAATATCTGCCATGCGCTGTAGAGGTGTACCGGTGGTGTTGTCGGGAATTAAATGGTAATACCTCTTTGGACTCTTGGACTTGTATATAAAACGTCTTCCCGAATTGGCTGTTAGAAGTGAACGTAATAGGATTCGTGTACGCGGCAGTCGGCCAAACAAATCACATGGGCTTTACGCGCAAGGATTTCAAATCTTTCATTGTAAGAATGTGTCAGTGCCGCTCAGATTGCTTGGACCGATAGCTGGGCACCATTACTATTTTGTGTGCGATCTTTTAGCATAACCAACCCCAGTATACCCCTATATACTAATGTGCTTTTACGCCCGTTTGTAAAACTAATTCTAACTTCGGGTACTCTAAAAATATTAAGAATGATTAAATTGAAGAAAGATTTTCGGGGTGAACCAAAAACGTATGTTTTGAACTATGCTCTCCTAAGCGGCCCTATAGAGAAGAAAATGCTCAATCACCGTATCACCTTTGTATTTTATAACGACGGCGTTTTAGCCTTATTCACTTAAGGTGTGATTTAACTGGTTAACATTCCGAATATTAAAAAATGGCTTCGATAAAAAAATTGGAGTGTCTTTTTTTCTGGAAATGTCCTCATGTTATGAGTAAAGGAGAATTCTTCATTGCTGTATTGCCATATAATTACAAACATCTGTCACTTTCTATTTGAAATTAACACAAAAACCTGCAAAGACCATTTGGTACCCAGTGAACATGGGGAAGAGATATCAAGTGATTCAAGTGTGTGTTTACGGTCATCTTCAAATACAAGACTCGCTGCCCTGTTCTGTAGACGTTGAAGACGAGAAATTAACACATTGAACCTGCAAAGCAGCTTCTCATTGACAATCACATGACTAAATCATCTTACATTACTAATGTAAGCAATTATGACGTGAGTGAGTATGAGTAAATATTTTGAGCAACCTACATGTTTCCATGCCTCGCGTTCATCATTATTTCTCTCCGTATCACTATCTACATGTACTTACCGTTCGTTCTCACCTTCAACGTCTACAGAACTGGGTAGCGAGTCTTGTGTGAAGTTTACCGTAAACAGTCAACTGGATCACTTTTGAAATCTCTTCACTGGCTACCAATACGCCAAAGGACCATTTTAAATTACTTTTGCTTGTATATGAATGCCTTCACAACCAAGGGTCAACATGCATACTTGAATTACTTATCTTTATATGCTCCAAAGAGCTCCAAAGGTACAACTCCGATCTTTCAGTGATTATCCTCATCTTGATAGCCCCATCACTAGATTATTAGCGGGTGATAGAACTTTCACATTTTCTGCAATAAAAGGATGGAATAAGCATCCTGTATTCATCTACTGCTATGTTTAAAAAGATACATGTTTGAAATGTAGTTTTTAAGTTGTAGTATTGGGGGTTTTATTTTGAAAGCACTCTGAGCCTTTTGTGTAAATGCTCTTTGTTTTATATTGTATTATATTGTATTGCGTTGCATTGCATTGTATTGGTATATAACTTGTGACCAGTGGCATAAATCGAGCCAAAATTCCCAAGTCTTCCTGGTTAATCTGCTGCAGCTAATGCTAAAATGGAACCAAATCCCGTGTTTGTGCCTCTATGCCGTTGGGGCACAAATACACACCCATCACAAGCTGATTTTGGAAGTATTCTCAGCTAGATTGCGGATATTATTTAGCGGCTTGCGTTCACTTTAAGAATTGCACTTTTGAAAGCTGTTATAACATGTATTTTTGGCTTTCCTCTTTCATCCTACAGAAGAAGCCTGATGTTAAACCGGGTTTTTATTCAAAATGGCCTGGCATGTCACGGCACCTGGATTACCATTGCAACGCTGATCAACCTTGGCATCGTGATGACGTACACTGCAGGCGTTGACCAGTCCGTTGCTAGTACTGTGTCTCTCGCGATCCTAACATGCGAAGTCGTCGCCTTCTTCATTTTGGAGACTTTCGTTTGGGAGCGATACCTGCGTTACACGTTCACTGTCTGGCCAGTTGTAATTTGGGCTCTGAGCGGTAGTATGGCTGGTAACTGGGATCCAGGAGAAACCAATTCCATCTACAGTGCTGTTCTGCTGGCGTTGGCCTTTGTTTTTTGCATAATAAAGGTTGTTTTGAGTATTTTGAGGAGTCGCACATCACTTCTATCTTAGCGGCTTCCATCTTGTCAGGGTATCTTGCAGGTTAATTTGCCACCAAAACTTGCAGCTGTTGCATAAAATCCAAATGTTGAATTGGATGAAGTTTTGTGTATTTTACTATGGCTTTGTACATATATCATTGTCATCCGTATAACTCCACGAAGAAATTTCAAATGCCACTCATTCATATCTCAATATTTCAAACAGTTTGTATATAGTGTGGTATATCAGTAAAAATACATTTCTTCTGCTTTACCAAGATAACCCATTTAGAACAATCACAATACTCGATGAAGTACCTCTTCAGTTAAAACAGGGGGATCTCAAACACATTGTTCTAAATTTGCCATTGTAGTCCTGCGAAACAGGTCAACCTGGCTTTCAATTCCGGTAAACGTTTCATATAGAAGTTCCAAGTATGCAAATAAGGTATTACAATAATCTGCCATGCGCTGTATGATGTTGTACAGTGGTGTTTGTCGGAATAAATGGTAATACCTCTTTTGCACTCTTGGACTTGTATATAAAACGTCTTCCCTAATTGGCTGTAGAAGTGCCACGTAATAGGATTCGTTGTCGCGGCAATCGGTCCAAACAAATCACATGGCTTACAGCGCAAGGACTTCAAATCTTTCATTGTATAGCATGTGTCCTGCGCCTCAGATTTGCTTGGACCGATCGCTGGGCAACGATTACTATTTTGTGGTGTCGAATATTTTAGATAACCAACCCCAGTATACCCCTATATACTAATGTGCTTTTACGCCGTTTTTAAACTTATTCTAACTTCTGTTACTCTAAAAATATTAAGAATGATTAAATTGAAGAAAGATTTTCCGGGGTTCGAACCAGTAATCTTTGTATCTGTAGTCTCAACCCAATACATTATGCTAAAACGCTCATTATATAACATACGCAACGTGCAATGACAAATCAATGCATGATTTGTGTCCAATTACAAAATTACATTTTTCTCTTGTATTAAAACGTTTATGAATAAACCACAATCTTAGATAGAGAAAGGGAGAGAGGTTGGAGAGATAGAGGAAGAGAGAAGAATGAGAATTTTACCAAATATATTATACCCGTAACCTCTGTTTCAATGAGTACTAACACCCAGAGAGTGTTTTGAATGAATCCCACGATGCATTGCAATGTGCCTATACTGTACTGCCTTAAACACATGTCAGTACTTATGGATAAAAAGTGTTCAAGAAGTTTAAAAACCGTAAGACATTTCATGATCATGCAAAAAAATCATGCAAAAGTACTAGCACCTTGTGGGCTAAATTGAGTGTAAAAGTCAGGGTTTTTATGTGTTAAAGAAAAGGATCACATGACCTTATTGAAGTGAAATTTTCCAAAACCGGTGCATTGTGGGATTGACTCAATACACCCTCTCAATATACCCATACATTGCAATGTATTATTTTTCATATTTACATGGCGCCGACTTTTTTTTTCAAAAAGCAAACCCTACCAAATTGATTTATCGCGGCCATTTTCAAGTTAAAGCTCAGAGCTGAGGTGAACATTTTGGGAAATGAATCGACAAACCATCTTTTATTAAGAGTTTGCGGTTTTACTTAACCATTACCGGAACTAAGTGGATTCGTGTGTGAATGGATACAATGCAAATCATGCGTAATATAATATTTAAGTAGTTGTAAATAAAGCGTATGTGACAACAAGCAAAATGCTTGTCAGATAGTGGCCAAGCAACAATTATTACTGGGCTCAGATTAATTTTTCCAAACGTTTGCCAGAGATGCAAAAGCAAACGCAACAAATACAACAAATTAATGCCTGATAGGTCAGATAAAACTAGGACGCGCTGTTGAAAACAAGGTTTTCCATTGTTTTTTATTCAGTCATTTTTGTTCTTTTGTTTGTTGACTCGACGCGGTTCTTTGCAGTACTTTAAAGGCCGACTCAGAGATTTCAAGAGGATGGCGCCCTCGATTTTCTAACAAATCGTATCTTTGCCTGCCCATATACTAATCACTGTGTGAAATATCTCAGCACAAATTGCTGCCCTTCATATAGAAAATCACAACTTTGTAGTAAAATTCCGGAACCGGAAATGCTATTATACACAGTATCCTATGATACTGATATAGCATACGTTCAGGTTTACCTCATCAAATCCAATGCATCTCAAACTTTGAAACAGGGCAGTTTAGGTGACTATCTTTAATTTGAGTTGACTGTTTTTAATTAATACACACACACACAAATTAAAAATATCTGAGTCCGCCTTGAATGCGAATCGGATACAATTATTATGGGTAAATATATTACACTGTGCTTGATATCAATTTGGTGAACTCGTATTGTTTTTAAGACCAAAATACGACCGAAAGAATGCTAATTTAATCCGTTCTTATAGACCGTATTCAATATGACGTCAGCCACCAGACATGTTGGTGGACAAGATGCATACATTCCAGGACTACAATGCATTAAGCTGTCAATCGATCAATGTTTAGCGATTGCACAGGGATCATTGACAGGTGAATGTATTGTAGTACTGAAATGCGTCTATCTTGTCCACCAACATGGCTGCCTATTGAATACGGTCTATACGTAGTATCTGTTGCTATTGGTATGTCAGTCCCAGTGGAAAAAATGGCAATGCTGTAAATAAACCTCCTGGGCTTATCTCCCAGTTTGCCGGAACTGAAATGTAAAAATATGATATCTGTGATACGTCAATTACGGTTTTTAAGAAAACTTAATGATATCTCATTATTAGTGAAGTCATTTCTAACAAAACAATGCCACATATTTTCACAAATTAATACGCATTCTTTGCGTCACCTCTATTCCACTTATTATTATTTAAACCTGTATTATCCATTAAGTGTATTGGACAGTTATCTTTAACCCCAAAATAATATTTCATTTGTTGTTTATTATACTTTAAAGGTATTCTTTTGTATAAAACATTATTTAGTTCTAATTCGGTACAGTGGCACCAATATCTACCTTCAACTATAAGCACATAAGCTTTCTGATCAACCGCATTGGTATTCAACTTGAAGGCAACATAGAGTGTGCTTTCAAAATCTGTACCAAAAGCCAATTCAAATGTTGGAAAGTTACTGGATGTTGTGTATATTTTATTGTATTTAAATAGTGTTTTATAGAAGACAATTCCATGTAATTGTAAATATGTGCTTATTTACGTGTGTTTGTTTTTTAAATTTGATATTGTAGAAGTCATTTTAATTAAGACTTTGTAATAAAAACAAAAAAGTAAAACAATGATGTTTTGGTCTCAAATATTTGCATGTTAGTATCCGAGAGGCATATTTAGCTCGGTCATTTTCGCTTACATGCGATGCCAATGACAATTACCGTTGTTCTAAACAGCCAAATTTGATTGGTTACTACATGGTCAATGATGTTATTAGCATCAAAGGCGTGCAAAAAAGAACTGCTTTTATTGGTCATTGAACAGTTCAGTTTATTTTATGCCCATTGAAGGTCAAATGCATTTAGACTTTCGTTGTATTATGAACTGAACACGCGGCAAGACGAAACTTCATGCGCCAAAATTGCGTCAGAAATACTATTAGTCCTTCCTCAAAATAAATATTCTCAAGTAAGGAAATGCTAGCATTTCATTCATCACAATTTATCCATTAAAATATTCTAAGTTTTTTTATTTTTTGACAGGTGCAACGAGAGATTTTGGGGCATCGATACGGGTGGTCCCCCCCAAAAAGTTGTGCAAGCAGCAACTCCGATTTCTCAAAAATGCTGAAGCTTGTGAATTAATTTTCATGCTGACATAACTCTTTTTGATTAAAGTGTGCAAATCCCGTGACTCGCCCACCCAAACCACATATATAAACGATATTAAAGACATGGCCCGGATTCCAGAAACTTGTTTAGCTAAACGCACTTTTTAGTTTGAATAGCGTAATTTAAAAATTGCATTTTAACTGAGTGTAAAATGGCCCTATTGTGTTTAATAGTGAGCGCACAAGTGATCATGGTTTCCGTAGCGTTTTAAAGGCTGCTCAGAGTTCCCGATGAGGGCGGACGCAATTTTCAAACAAATCGAGTTTTTGCATATAAATAATGCGTGTCCACATACTAGTCACTGTGTGAATAGCTAAGCTCAATCGAAGTCCGTCATAGCGAAACATCACAACTTGTTTTAAATTTCCGGATTCGGAAGTTTTGTTATACACTGTATCCTATGGCTGTTATACTGTGCATAAAGTTTATTGCATGAAAACGCGAATGGAAAATCCGATCATCTCTAACTTGGAATTAAGCTTTTAGGTGACTATCTTAGGTTTAGGGGACTATTTTTAATATACACAAAAAATTTATATTTCGCAATTTCGGAGTCAGCCTTTAAGGTTATACCGAACTGGGCGAGAATACACCATTGCTGTTGTTAAACCATGATCTCTACACACGGATAGGATATCGCCGCTCGAACGTGAGGAAACCGAAATTGCACGGCGGCCCTTTTGCTCTACCCAAGAAACCCGATCGTGCACGTACAACTGAATAGGGAAAACTATGGTAAACAGGGGAGCCTAATTCAGGCGATTAAATTGCGCGTATGTCAAGGCATGTCAATATATGGTTTGATTTTCAAGTATGGGTGGGTATGTTCGAACAAAATATGATTCAAAATATTGAAAAGTCTTTAAAAGCCATATTTCAGGTTTCAGTCCCAAACCAGATAATAATTCATGGAGAAGGCCTAAGTGATTTGAATACTAGCATTCACGTTATATTAGATATTATTAATCCTCTCAAGATTTTTCCGTTACTAACCCACCCCCACCAATCATGTATTTCACTATTAATATGATCATATTAGGAAGTTGGTACTTATTGGATACTAATTGAAAGAGAAAAACGCAAAGCTATCTTGTGTTACCATTTATAGGAATAGGATGTGTAAAAAGGAAACCACAGGGGTGGTACCCCCCCCCAAGAGAAATTGTTAAAAATGGCTCAGGTAGACGAGAGGTAAGCCATGCCTTTTCTTTCTGGAAATTACCTAGTATCGCTTTTTACAAGGCATGGCACGTTCTGTTTTAAAAATGGGAACTAGAATTCCGGGGGTGATCTTGAATTTTGGTCGGGGACAATGCTCGTTCCAAAAAAAAGACGACTATAGCTGCAAATGGCGGGACAACTCTAGGGGTATACAATTCACAATAATGAAGTTCTAGTGGGTATCCAATATTCAGTTGTGATTGTGACTGTTTCAATGATAAAAACTAGGAAAATGTAACCTAACATATCAGGCAAAATCAACCCCCAGTGTGGTATTTTTTGTATATTGGCTAGTTAAAGGTATTTTAGTCACGTATTGAGAACAGCTCCCACAAGGGGTATAATTTACTGCAAAATTGGTCCCCTTATTTTAAAAAAAAACCCGTTATTTAAAAACGAAGGACTAGTATAATTTTACAAAAAAAATGGGCTCCGTCAGACTCCGTAGAGGTTTATTCACTGAAAATGGTCTTGTTATCCTTTTAGGGGTCAATTCAGAACCCCTGGAATGAGCACGGGGACCCAACAAACCCCCTGATCCCCCCCCCCCCCCCCCATCGTATAAAACGCTTGCTTGATGAAAAGATAAGTATGCAGATCCTATGGGGTTCAATATACTGCACAAAAGTCATTGTTTAATCAACTTGGAAATTAAAATGGGAATGAACTGAAAATTTGGTCCTTGACTTGGATTATTAAGCGAGTCTATAGTATGGGTTTAATAAATGTACAAAAGCACAAGCTTATCCCTAGGCCTAATTGAGATCCATTTCTACATGTATCCAGCGAAAAGGCTCATGAATTACCATACAATATAGTGAACTAGAAGTATTTAGTGCTCCATAATGGTATTACCATGGAGTGATAACATTTTAGAGCACATAGTCTAGTACAGTTGCAATGCAACTTGCAAGGTGCATACAGTTTATTATGTTTTTACCAGTGTTAGGTACGACGTGTACCCATCACTATCGGTCGCAAAATGCCTAGAATACATTAGTTTACTGTCTACTCACAGTTAAGTTCAGGCAAAACGGGCAAACATACACCATGCAAAAACAAAAAAAAAAAAAATTGCAAATGTGATATTTTTTTCAGATATGGCCCAGAAAATACTTAAGGCATACCATGTTAATCACTTAGAAAACCGGCAACCGAGGAATGTTTTGGGTTAGAGAGCAAAAGGGACCCTGCGCAACTTCCGGTATAATTCCACCGGCTCGCTATTCAATCGAGTGGAGACAGCCTTTCCAGTGTGTAGAGATCAGTGTGTTAAACGGGGAGCAAACGCATAGCGCATGCGCGAACCGGGAATTTCGAGATCACGGAAGTGGATGTTTGGACGTAAACGAAAGCAATGAAGATTACTGGCTTAGCCGACAAAATATCAAAATTCTTAATTTTGAAGCAAGATCGAACTGAGTGAAGGGTTGAAATAGAAACATACTTGTTATAGCTGTGTGCTTTATGGGTAATGTGGAGTTACACGGCTGAAATTGTGTGAAATAAAAAGAAACGAAATGTGTTTATACCATGTAGTACAGTTGAAAAAGGTGTCGAAAAAGTGCAAAAATTTTTCGCTTCAATTTTCAACCGAAAATCGCAAATCTCAAAGCCATTTTGGAAATGTGGGCTTCAAAATCATAGACTGCAAAAAAAATTGCTATATGTTCTTAACGTAACGATTCGGGCCAACAGTAGCCTGCTTTTTAAAGAGAAGTTCTGGATCAAAAATTGATGATGGCCGCCGGCCGATTCTGCCAGACATTGTAAAATGCTCACGCGACGGTGCTTTACGTGCGCGTGGGATATGGAACTGCTGTATATCACGGTAGCAGAGAATAATACCGACGACGAGCCTCCGGCCTCCTACTCTTCTATCTAATGCCTGATGAGAAATTGTGACTGATTCATTGAATGCGAGGGGCATTCTTGGGACAGATCAAAAGTTTGGACAGCAGATTGACTGTGTAGGCAAGGCAGCTTATGAATAAGTTTGGTATAAAGGCTAAAAAGCAGGATGATACTTAGCTAGTGATAAAACTCGAAGTTTAAAGCTGTAGAATTCTATTCAATCAATGGAACTTCATGTGCAATAGTAACATTGAGTAATAATCCATTACAACATATTCTTTGACATACGCCGGAGTTATTTTGGGGTGGTGCGGAACCTCGAAAAGGGAACCTTTTTTGGTAAAAAAGGGGACCTAACCCCCTAAAATGGTTCTTTTTTTTCTTTGAACATCTGCTCACAAAATGTGGACTTCTTGTCAAAATATCTTTCAAATGTGGACCTTTTTATGAAAAAAGTTAGCAAAAAAAAGTGACTTTTGTGGATTTTTTTGGAGGGGGGCGGGGGTCCTCGCCACCCCCTGCGTATGGCAAATCCGTGATTCATTGGGGTCCCCGTCAACCAGGGTGTGGCCATTTTGTGACACAATGACTCCTGATACGCATTCTACGTTAATAAAGTGCATAAATAAAGGGCTAATTTTCCAGGGTCATTGTGTCCAGTGGGTTCCAAAACATCCCCCATACCACCATCCGGGATAATTATGTTAGAAGCTAGGCTGATGCTACTAACTAGTAGGTTAGTAGTATCACTGCCATTGCATCAGTGCCACCAAAAACTAGGCTCATATCCAGGGCTAATGTATAGCCTTGGCTGATGCATGCTCATGACTCAGTGACGTCAACAAAATCAGGAAGGTATTATTGTGTGGGGTTATGCCTGCTATGTGTGTTCGGCAGTTTTCAGTCAAAGCTCAGGATTGGAACGCTTTTCAGGCAATGGATATCTCTCTGACGTCGCTGACTTGAGGAAGATAATGCACTGTATAGCTAGTATGGTATATAGTAGCATTGGTGCATACTAGCATAACAAGCACCCGAACACACTAGGTTAATTACACTAGCCTAGCTGGCTGGTAAAAAAATTCCCATAGTCATAGGTCGATAGCATAGAGTTAATTCTCGAAAAAATGTGTAGTGCATAGGGCCTAAAAAAAGGGTTTCGCTGTCATAAATTGAAAAAGGGTTCGATAGTCATAAATTTTAAATTTACCCTAAACACCTAACCCTTCCGATTTTGACTGTGTGTGTGAGTTTTTTATATGACTAGCAAACCCTTTTTCTGATTAGACTAAAACCTTAGGACTGGCAAGCCTTGACTTGGGAAAGGACCCCATTAGGCTGATGCATCAGTTATGTAGTAAGCAGCTGGCTGTTAGCCTAGATACCAAAGGGGCATTGAATCACAAAACAGCACCCACACACACATTTTAAGCCATACAATCCTGCATAGGCCTACCAACAAACAGGTTCGAATTACCAGGTGACACAGGTGCATGTCACTTTCTCTCTGTGCATGTAGCGTTGTATCCTGCATGCAAATGTACATGTTCATGAAAATTAAAAGTGTGATTCTATAGAATAATCACTTTTAGCTTTATATGCATAAATGAATGGAATGTGGAAAATAAATAAAATTGCGCTGTACTGTCA